>JBBMOL010000372.1:267500-414055 GCA_037954665.1 Laguncularia racemosa
GTTAAGAAAAACTTACACATGAACCGAAAGCGTATGATCCACAAACTGCAACAACTGTGCTTCGCACGACCATTGCAATTGATCCTTTTTCAGCACCATCATCACTACCAGTCTTTTCCTGCTTAATGAAAGGCTTAGCTAAGTCTCCAAGGCCTTGGAAATTCCCTTTTTCGACATCCTTGTATATCTTTGTACCCATGTCGATGATCAATTTGAGTTCTAGTACTAAGACACTAAGAATTAGAGGGTAGAAATTTTGAGGGGTGACAAAGAAACGGGCAATGACAATGACAAGTTGCTAATATTGCCGGGATTCACAAGAGAACATATAAACAATGATGCATTGAGCCGAGATATTTATTTTTCCAGTATTAACTTTATTTTAAAGGGCTCTTGGATGTACTTTTACAGAGTTTATTTTGACTTTTAAGTTTATAATTAGGTAGATTATTACCATATTTATCAGATTATATCAGAAATATTTTCAGGTAATAATTTTTATCATCTGATATTTTCAGATATTATCATCCTATTTACATTCTCTAATCTTATCTAAAAATTACTAGGGCTTTTTTTGTTTGGGATTTTCTTCCATATCTTCACATATTTGCCACCTATAAGAGCAAAATAAATGACACGATTTCATTTCCTTAGCATGAAACCCTATACAAAACTTCTAGAGCAAACAATTTTTCTCGTGGCAATGATCTTCTAATTGAGTAACATGAATGTTGGTCTTTTGATGGGATGGATGAGGTTTGATTTCCCCCTCTGTGCTCGGTTGAGTAAAGATGGAAGGAAATAAATAAAAAAAGGATGAAAAAGAGTGGCAATGTTGTGTTTGAAAGTGGAAATATAAGAAAATTAGTAGAAATGGGAAGGTTTCCCACTTTTACAACCTTTCTATTTTTTCCAAAAGTTAGAAAGAAATGGGTGGAAATAGTTTTAAAATTACAAAGATGCCCTTGCTATCTAAACTTACAAAATAAAAGCAAGAGTATTATAGTTTATTCAATAATTTATTTCTTTTGATTTCTTTTATGTGATATAAACTAAACATTGGAAATGGAAAAAAGTTTCTCTTGATTTCTTTTGCTTTCTCCATGTGAATGCTCTTTTCATTCCATCCTTTCTCATAGATATTTTGTTTTATCATTTATTTTTGTAATGAAAATGGCATAAAATAAGATTGGCATGATCTTAGTCCATATTTGGAAAATGAATGACAACTCATTCACTTGATCAAATGGAATAAAGTAAAAAATTGAATGATAATTCAACATAAATATGATAGAATTGTAATAGCTATTATTATACTGTAAGAAGTAGGATATTAATTAAAATATAAGAAAAATATCTTTTAACCTAGTAATAGAAAAATATTTATGAAATTATTTGTGATCGGTAGAGTAATGGTAGTGTCTTCAATGTAGGGGTATTTATGAAAAAATGTTGAATGAACCATTGAATAGCAATTCATGAAAGTAGAGGCGTGAATTGCTATTCATTGTTTTATGTATTAGTATTTCATAAGAAATTACTATTATAGTGCTTAAAATATAATTAAATACCATAATAGCAACATTATATGGAACGAAGGGGAATGTAATAGTTATACCCTAAGTTAGGGAACTTGTAACACCCTAAAATTTGAAATGTTACAACTTGCCATGTGTTTGTATAGAGTAAAGGTATGTTAAGACTATTAAATTAGCCAATTTTGCATAACTTGTATTAACTGATAAACTAACAATAATATAAACTATCCATCAATATAAATGAGTAGCTCAACCAAGCCTCACTATGTAATCCACAATTTAGATATTCATAAGTACCTTAATTTATCATTACCTATGCAAACTCATCATCAGTACCACTAGTATAGAATTTAAATGATAATAAATGTCTCATCTTGACGCAGCGCGGAAAGCGTAAACAACATGAGATCAATTCTAGGATTGGACCTCACGAATAAACAAAGAATAGTTCTGAGTTTATTCCTTAAAAATATCGACTACGCACAATCGAGGAAGTAGAGAACAATCTTATCTAAAAGTGTATATTGACAAAAGAATCAAAAGCTAACCCTAGAATAGCCTAAAGGTTATTTATAGTCCTTAGGGAAATAATTAACAAAGAAATAAATATGTACACGCGGGAATAAATATACATATACATGTCCGTCGTTTGGATTATACACGGTCGTGTAGGCTTCTGTGGGTACTCTTGATACAACACACGGCCGTGCCTTCTGACCGTGTATCAGGCCTTGTAGGCTTATGTGGGTACTTCTGATACAACACACGATCGTGCCTTCTGGCTGTGCATGAGGCCGTGTAAGTTTCTGTGGATTTTCTTGACACAACACACGGCCATGCCTTGTAAGTGATGAGATCCATGATGAGAGTCAAGCCGGAAGAAGGAATGTAGATCCTCTTGAAGTACCGCCTGGACCGATCATAAGAAATCAAGTGAAACGATTCAAGGAAGCACTTAACGGGTTGATAAAGGTTGTCCATGAAGCCGGAAAGGATTGGAGCAATCATGAAGTTGGAACGGATTGGAACAACCATGGGAAGACCCTTGCTTTTATACAAGTCACACCGGACACGGGTTGAAGAGGGCGTGTATGTTCAAGGCACGGCCGTGTAGGAATTCCAAGATTGCACTGAATCATACACGGCTAGATACACGGCTAAAAGACACGGCCGTGTATGGAGTCAAGAAAATCCACAGGAAGGTACACAACCAGAAGTACACGGTCGTGTATGTGACCGGAATGTGCACAGAAAAGTACACGGTCGTGTACACGGCCGTGTATCCCCTGCCGGCCAGCTTGTTCTGTTTTCGTGTTTTTACGCAACTTATCTAAGCTACGTCGTTTTGGACTTGTTTTTCACGAATTGTAACCCTAATATAAAGGCTCTTAGGGTTTAGAACAACATAGAATTTACATCTTTGAACATTAAACACTTTTGAGAGGCACCTCTCTTGGTTCTTCAAGAACTAACTAAAACTTATCGTATTAATTTCCATGGCGTTCATCTCGACTTATCAATCGGTCTTTCATCCCGATTGTGGCGTCTTCATTTTATACCAAGGTTCTTGTCTCGCTTATAGACAACGGGTCGCGGTTTCCATGTTAGGTGTTTGGGCGTCTTAGGCAACGAATTCCGAACGTATTGGTATTGGGTTTCGTCACGGGTTGGCGTGGTTCGTATCAGTTTGGTATCAGAGCTTAGGTTTGTCAAAACATCGGTTCGGTTTGAGGAAGGTAATATCAAAAACCTTAACTCCAATCGTTCATATCAATTATCGTATTCAATTTCGTAGTATTGATTGTCTTTTAATAGTGTAATATCGACTAGGCGATTGTTACAAAAAAAAAAAAAAGATTAAAAATCACGACAAAAAAAAAAGAAGAGAAAAGAAAAGAAAGACAAGAGAAACGTGATCAAAGCAAAACAGAGACAAAAAAAAAAATTCGGATAGAAAAATAGAGGAAAATTTACGAACCCTAGAGTTGTTTTGAATTCTACGGAAGGAAATTGGTGTAGTTCGGATTAGTTCCAAGAGAATTGAGAAGAGGAATTGGCGAGTTGATATCATCATTGTTTATGAGAATACACGAGTGATTGTGTGATATCATCATTTGAGCGAAAACACGTAAGGGAGTGTATCGTGAGGTTTAATTATATATATATTTGTGTTAGTACTAATCTTTTCTGCAGGAACTATGTCGAGGCAACATTCTCCGGAAGGTGAGAGGGGAAGGTTTGATGCTAGGTTAGTAATTGAGGCGTTGAGGGGTGAAATGAAGAGGATGTTCCAAGAGGGAATGGAACAAATTCATGAGACAGTAGAGCAAAGATTAGAGCAATCCACAAATGTATTCCAAGGGCGTAAGAGGGAGAGTCGTTCTAGGAGAGTACCGAGGGGTGGAGATGAAATGTCGGATGATGACTTTGATGAGCCTTCTGTTGGGAGTTATAGAGGATATAGTGGTCGGAATAGAGGAACTAGAGATTGGGAAGATAGATGAGATAGGAATAGAGAGGATGATCAATTAAGAAGCATAAAGATGAAGATTCCTCCTTTCCAAGGGAAGAATGATCTCGAGGCGTATTTAGAGTGGGAGAAGAAGGTAGAGATGGTGTTTGATTGTCACAACTATAGTGGGAGAAAGAAAGTAAAACTTGCTGCCATTGAATTTTCGGATTATGCTATAGTGTGGTGGGATCAACTAATGTTGAATAGGAGAAGGAGTGGCGAGCCACCTATTGAGTCTTGGGAAGAGATGAAAAGAGTGATGAAGAAGCGGTTTATGCCTGCGTATTACTATCGTGAATTGCACAACAAGTTGCAAACTCTGAGGCAGGGAAGCCGAAGTGTAGATGAGTATTTCAAAGAGATGGAAGTCATTATGATTAGGGCGAATGTAGAGGAGGATAGAGAGGCTACAATGGCTAGGTTTCTTGCGGGGTTGAATAGAGAAATCCAAAATGTGGTGGAATTGCAGCATTATGTAGAATTGGAGGATATAGTTCACATGGCTATAAAGGTTGAGAACCAGCATAAGAGGAAAGGTAGTAGTAATGCACGGTTTCCACAGGGTAATGGTTCATTCACTTGGAATACCAACCAATGGAAGAAAGAAGAAAAACCTTTACCCACCAAACCAAAAGGGGAGCTGAGGCAAGCGGGTTCTACTCCTGGTAACTAAGGTAACCCTGATTCTTCTACTTCTAGAAATCGTGACATTATATGTTTTAAATGTTAAGGTAGAGGCCATATTGCTAGTCAATGTCCAAATAGGCGTGTTATGATTTTGCGTGATGATGGTGAGTATGAGACTGAGGGGGATAGTGAAGAAGATGATATGCCTCCATTAGAGGATGCTAGTGATGATGAGGAGCCTGCAATGGGAAAGCTAGTGGCAGTAGTGAAGCGAGCTTTGAATGTGCAGGTGAACGAAGAAGAAGAGGTGCAAAGAGAGAATATATTTCATACTAGATGTTATCTAGGAGATCACATTTGTAGTTTGATCATTGATGGAGGGAGTTGCACCAATGTAGTGAGTAATTTTATTGTTGAGAGGCTGGGGCTCAAAACTGTTAGACACCCTAGTCCATATAAATTGCAGTGGTTGAATGATAGTGGAGAGACTAAGGTGAGTAAGCAAGCATTGATTGGTTTTCGCATTGGTAGGTATGAGGATGAGGTGTTATGTGATGTAGTGCTAATGCAAGCATGTCATGTGTTGTTGGGGAGGCCATGGCAATTTGATAGGAAGGTTGTTCATGATGGCTTTTCTAACAAGTATACGCTTGTTCACCAGGGGAAAAGCTTTAATCTTAAACTGTTAACACCTAAGCAGGTGTATGAGGACCAGTTGCAGCTACAACAGTCTTTTGCAAAACATAAGGTGAGTGAAAAGCAGAGGGAGAGTGAGAGAGCAAAAGACAATGAGAAAGAAAAGGAATATAAAAGTCAAGATCAAAAGGAAAAAGAGAGGAAGGCTGGAAAGAGTGTGAGAGGCCAAGTTGAAGGGGGATCAACTTTGGTGGTGAGTGAAAAGGAGAGGGCAGCCTTGCAAAAGGAGAGTTGTGTGGCAAGAGCGAGTGTAGTAAGGAGAGCGTTAGTGATGAGGCAACCTATGTTGTTGCTGGTTTTTAAAGAAACATGTTTAACTACTAACAATATCTAACTCTTTGCATGTGTATTCTTGTGCAGATTGAAGATGTCTTCTGAGAGATCCAGGATTCCACTATGTGTATTGGCACAGATGACTTGTACTAGAGCATCATTCAACAAGCACTTGAGCAATCGGGGGAGAAAAGGACTCAAGCAGGTAAGAATAATGGAGAAGGGTACGTGAGAAGCTGGTCCATAGCAGGCTGTGATTTGGGCCTAAGAAGATGGGACATGAGATGTGTGTTGACTCCCGCCCATCAACAATATCACGGTAAAGTATGTCATCCATCTTCGCTTAGATGATATGTTAGACAGTTCATGGTCAGTCATCCTCATGAGCTTGGATAGACATTTCCATGTTTGTGTTAGATACCAGGTTAGCATGGTGAGATTATTTTTGTGGTGTGGATAGGAATCCTAAATGAGTTCATGATTCCTGGTATAAAATTGATGAGTAACACGTTGTTGATTGATTTTTAGTAGATTGGTAGTGAGTCACATGGTATATAGTTACATTGTTCATGAATCAATTGTAAAATTTCGAATTCTTGTTGAGATGTATTGTGGAAAGAGTTGAAACTTAAACGGATGATTTTCAATATTTGTTACTCCAGTTGATGGTCAAATTGATTTTTTGTGGTTAATAGGATTTAATTCAATTGTATGGTCAATTCTTTTAAGAAGAAACTTAAGGCTTGGAGATTGTTACTTTGGAGGTTTGCAATGTATACAGGGCTTTATATAGCATATATTGTCAATTTGAGAGTTGTGTAGGTTTTAAAACTTTGTGTTCCTATTATTTTTGCCATTGCCACTTAACAAGTCTTTGAGTTTTGATTGCGATTCTAAGGAAGATTTCATGAGGAAATGCTACATAAAAGTTATGTGGAGTTTGCATATAACAGGGCTTTATATAGCACTACTCATTGTTCACCATTTGAGATTGTGTATGGTTTTAACCCTTTGGTTCCTATTTATTTATTGCCATTGCCACTTAACAAGTCTGTGAGTTTTGATGCTGATTCTAAGGCAGATTTCATGAGAAAGCTACATACACAGGTAAAGATTAGGATTGTAAAACAAAATGCCAAGGTCGCTTCAAGGGTGAATAAGGACAGAAGACCCAAGATTTTTCAGCCTGGAGATTGGGTTTGGGTGCATTTTCGCAAGGAGAGTTTTCCATTGCAGAGGAGATCCAAGTTGAACCCTAGGGGAGACGGTCCATTTCCAATGCTTGAGAAAATCAATGATAATGCCTACAAGAAACATTTACCAGGTGAGTATCTAGTAAGTGTCACATTTTATGTTACTGATCTGAGTCCATTTGATGCAGGCAATGATTTGAGGACAAATCCTATTCAAGAGGAGGGGAATGATGAGATCCATGATGAGAGTCAAGCCAGAAGATGGAATGTGGATCCTCTTGAAGTGCCGCCGGACCGATCACAAGAAATCAAGCGAAACGATTCAAGGAAGCACTTAACGGGTTGATAAAGGTTGTCCATGAAGCCGAAAAGGATTGGAGCAATCATGAAGTTGGAACGGATTGGAACAACCATGGGAAGACCCTTGCTTTTATACAAGTCACACCAGATACGGGTTGAAGAGGGCGTGTATGTTCAAGGTACGACCGTGTAGGAATTCCAAGATTGCACTGAATCATACACGGCTAAAAGACACGGCCGTGTATGGAGTCAAGCAAATCCACAGGAAGGTACACGACCAGAAGTACATGGTCGTGTATGTGGCCGGAATGTGCACAGAAAAGTACACGGCCAAAGTACACGATCGTGTACACGGCCGTGTATCCCCTGCCAGCCAGCTTGTTCTGTTTTCGTGTTTTTACGCAACTTATCTAAGCTACGTCGTTTTGAACTTGTTTTTCACGAATTGTAACCTTAGTATAAAGGCTCCTAGGGTTTAGAACAACATAGAATTTACATCTTTGAACATTAAACACTTTTGAGAGGCACCTCTCTTGGTTCTTCAAGAACTAACTAGAACTTATCGGATTGATTTCCGTGGCGTTCATCCCGACTTATCAATCGGTCTTTCATCCCGATTGTGGCGTCTTCATTTTATACCAAGGTTTTTGTCTCGCTTATAGACAACGGGTCGCGGTTTCCACTTTAGGTGTTTAGGCGTCTTAGGCAACGAATTCCGAACGTATTGGTATTGGGTTTCGTCACGGGTTGACGTGGTTCGTATCAGTAAGAGACATGCCCGATTAACCCGTGTCAGCTACGATGCCCGCATCATTCTCTCCCACCAATGAAGAGCTCAACCCCGAGTTCTCTTCCGGATATAGAGGGCCGTCATCCGAGTAGAATGGAGATAAGTCAGCTATATTGATGGTTGTTGAGATCTTCATGTTTTCAGGAAGCCCGACTACATAGGCATTATCATTTATCTTGGCGACAATCTTGTAAGGACCATACTTCTTTGGTTGCCATTTGCTATAAGTGCCTACGAGAAAGCGTTTCTTCCTTAAGAACACCATCACTTGATCTCCCACTTCAAACAGTTTCTTCTTCCGATGCTTGTCTGCGGCTTTTTTATACTTCTCATTAACCCTCTCGATCCCCTCTTTCACTTCAGATGCCACAGTTTGGTATTGTTCCGCTAGGAGCTTAGCAGCTACATTGGATTCTACCCCTTGGGCAAAAGAGCTAAATCCAATGTGTAAGATGGCGCTTTTGTATAAACCACTGAAAAAGGAGATTTCCCAATAGTTCTATGAATGGAACTGTTGTAGGCGAATTCGGCTTGAGAAAGCGCTAAGTCCCATTGTCTTGGCTTCTCTCCACAGATACTTCGGATTAAGTTGCTAAGGGTCCTGTTCGTCACCTCTGTCTGCCCATTAGTTTGAGGGTGAGCTGTGCTGCTAAAATTAAGGGAAGAATTGAACATGTACCATAGTGTCCTCCAGAAGTGGCTAAGAAACCGAGTATCTCTATCGGAAGTAATTGACTTGGGAACCCCGTGTAACCTGACCACCTCCTTAAAGAATAACTTGGCAACACCCTGTGCATCAGCCGTCTTTCTACAAGGAATGAAGTGAGCCATCTTGGAGAACCTGTCTACAACCACAAAAACAGTGTTAACACCTTGTTGGGTACGAGGCAAACCTAACACGAAGTCCATAGATAGATCCTCCCAGATATTCTTAGGTACTAGTAGTGGAGTGTACAACCCGGTATTCTGGGAATGTCCTTTAGATGTCTGACAGACGTAGCATCTTTGCATGATTCTCCCTACATCTCTTCTCAGCTGAGGCTAATGATATCTTGCAGCCACTGCCGCTAGAGTCTTATCGCGCCCCAGATGTCTGGCTAGTCCTCCTCCATGTAGGTCCCTAATCAACTTTTCCCTCAAGGATGATTCAGGAATACAGAGTTGATTTCCCCTCATTAAGTAACCCTCCAGGATATAGTAACTGTCATTGGGTTCCTGATTGATACATTTTCTCCATATAGTCCCAAAATCCACATCCTCTTCATACAGTTCTTTCAGCTGCTCAAAACCTACCACCTCAGCCCTTATGGTGACCAATAAATCCGCTCTCCTACTTAATGCGTCTGCCACCTTGTTTTGGACCTCGGATTTGTGCATCAAGCGGAATGGAAACTTTTGCAGAAATTGGATCCATTTGGCATGCATGTCTTTACAGATACGGGTCTGACTACTCAAATGTTTTAGAGTGACACAATCCGAGTACAGGATAAACTCTTTACCAACCAAGTAGTGCTCCCATATCCTCAGAGCTCTGACTACGGAATAGAACTCCTTATCATAAGTGGACTAGCTCCTCCTGGCTTCACAGAGCTTCTCACTATGGAAGGCCACGGGTCTTTTCTCCTGAGATAACACGGCTCCAATGCCTACGCCACTAGCATCACAGTCCACTTCGAATAGTTTGTCAAAGTCTGGTAATTTCTAATGGGTCTCTTCTCCTGAGATAACATGGCTCCTCAACTTAGTGGTTGTTTTGGGAGTGGGCCAATCTCTAATGGCCCTTACCTTGTTCTCATCCACCGTTATGCCCTCACCGCTCACTACAAAACCCAAGAACAACAACTTTTTTCGATAGGAATTTGCACTTCTTGAGATTGGCATAAAGCTTATTCTCTCTTAGCACGGTTAATACACTTCTCAAATGTACTAAATGTTCATCCTTAGTCTTGCTATATATTAAGATATCATCAAAGTATACTACCACAAACCTACCAATGAAAGGTTTAAGTACCTGATTCATTACGCGCATGAAGGTACTAGGTGCATTGCTGAGGCCGAATGGCATAACCAACTATTCGTACAACCCTTCCTTCATCTTGAAAGCAGTTTTCCATTCATCCCCAGGTTTGACCCGAATCTGATGATACCCACTCTTAAGATCCACCTTCGAAAATATTACCGCTCCACTCAGCCTATCCAACATGTCTTCAATGCGAGGAATTGGGAATTTATACCCAATTGTGATCTTGTTGATTGCATGACTATCCACACACATCCTCCAACTACCATCCTTCTTGGGCGTCAATAGCGCCGGAACGGCACATGGGCTCATGCTATCCCTGATGAATCCTTTATCCAGTAATTTTTGGACCTTCTCTTGTAGGACTTCCGTCTCTTTGGGGCTCATCCTATAATGAGGGAGATTAGGAAGGCTAGCCCCAAGCACCAAGTCAATGTGGTGTTGGATGTCTCGCAATGGAGGTAACCCTTCTGGTAAATCTTCCGGCACTACCTCTTTGAACTCTTCTAATACCCCCTTTACTTCTTCCGGAACCTCTTCACTACCCACGCCTTCTCTCGTATTTTTCACAACAAGAGCATGCATCAATCGAGATTCCTTGATGTCCTTGGTCATCTCCTTCTCTGATTGAGTGATTGTCAGAAAGGATTTCCCTTCCGCCCTATGTGTCTTGGGTCGTTTATCCATCAATGGCAGCAATGTATATTTCACGCCCCCTTTCTCCAACCTATATTTATTTTCTTTCTCGGCATGTTGGGCATCCATGTCAAACTGCCAAGGTCGTCCGAATAACAAGTGGCAGGCATCCATATCGATGATATCGCAATAGACTTCATCCCGATATTTGCCTATCGAGAAGGGAACCCGACACCTCTCCTTCACCTCAATTCGCTCCGCCGCCTTAATCCACCCTATGGTGTAGGGGTTCGGATGTTTCTCTACCGGCAGCTGGAATCGTTTCACAACCTCTCTCCCAATTATGTTCTCACAACTCCCACTATCAACAATCAAGTTGAACACTCTCCTACCAATTGTGCACCTAGTGCAAAACAGCTGGTGTCATTGCAAACTACCCTCCTGTTTTGGTGCTAGCATCATCCTTCTGATCACATAGCTCGGTTCCACTCCATCATCAGCCTCATCATAATATTCATCCTCACCATCCGGTTCACAGCACACTTCCTCCTCTTCCTCCCTTTCGACAATATTTATAGTCCGTCGATTCGGGCATTCATTGGATCAGTGCTCCGGTTGATTACACCTATAGCACTTCCCTAGAATCGGTTTAGCATACGGATTACTTTGCTTTGGGGTCTCTTTGCTCTCAAGAGGCTTCTTTCCCTCAACCTTGTCTTCTTTCTTCTCCGTACTCCCAGCTGGTTTCTCGGCTACTCCTCTAACCCTTTCACCAATCACCCGGCTGCCACTGCCAATACTATCATACACATAGTTCCTTTTGCCCCCACCAAGCCTCGCACTCTGCTCTTGAATCATCATCTCAGCTCTAAGGGCTAAATTCTTTGCCTCATTGACAGTTCTGAACACCGTCACCCCGAATTTATCCCTAACCTAGGGATTCAATCCATCTACAAATCGCACTACCTGTTGACCCTCGGTCTCCCTCAGATCATTCCTCTCCGCTAGCCTCATAAACTCGGCGATGTATTCATGCATCGTCCTCTGTCCCTGACAACATTGTTGGTACTACTGGAAAAGGATCTGCTTATAGTTGGGTGGTAGAAAATCCCTCTGCAACAGATTCCTCATGCGGTACCATGTCCTTATAGGTTACTTTCCCTCTCTTTGTCTCCGGTTTTGCAGACGATCCCACCATGTAGATGCTCCTCCTTTCAGCCTACAAGCAACCAACGGTACTCTCCTATCCTCGGGTACCTCCATATAGTCGAAAAATCTATCGACTTCTGCAAGCCAATCTAGGAAATCTTCTATATTGAGATTACCATTAAAGGATGGAATATCTACCTTGAGACGGAAATCACCGCCATCTGTATGATCGTATCCTTGGTGGTTTCTTCGATACTCGCCACCATACTCCTGATCAATCTGGTCATCGACCTCGTAGTATCTGCCACCACCAACACCACCTCTCCTCGGTGGTTGCCCCCTCCTTTGTAAGAATTCACCCTCTTCCTCAGAGGAACTCTCATCTAGCCTTTGATTCCACTGATTCGCGGTTGTAGGTTGATTGATAGGACCGCCATGAGCGACTTCTACTCCTGGTCGATTTCCAACAACATCCCTGTTTCCGTTGTGGCCCATCACCATGGCGTCGAAACGCATAATCAGGTCTTCCAAACGCTGTTCTACGCGCTCGAGTCTTTGTTCCATGGCTTCGACCACCGTCCTTGGAGCCCATTGATTGACTCCTTGGACTTCCACATCTCGATCTAGGTCGAGAACGCGACCGCCGTCAACACCATCGTTAGCCGACATCTCCGCAGGAAATTGCCTTGCTCTGATACCAACTGATGCAGTGCGGAAAGCGTAAACAACACGAGACCAATTCTAAGATTGGACCTCACGAATAAACAAAGAATAGTTCTGAGTTTATTCCTTGAAAATATCAACTGCGCACAATTGAGGAAGCAGAGAACAATCTTCTCTAAAAGTGTATATTGACAAAAGAATCAAAAGCTAACCCTAGAATGGCATAAAGGCTATTTATAGTCCTTAGGGAAATAATTAACAAGGAAATAAATATGTACACGCGGGAATAAATATACATATACACGTCCGTCGTCATGATTATACACGGTCGTGTATCAGGCCATGTAAGCTTCTATAGGTACTCCTGATACAACACACGGCCGTGCCTTTTGGCCGTGTAGGCTTCTGTGGGTACTCCTAATACAACACACGACCGTGCCTTTTGGCCGTGTAAGTTTCTGTGGATTTTCCTAACACAACACACGGTCGTGCCTTCTGGCTGTGCATGAGGCAGTGTAAGTTTCTGTGGATTTTCCCGACACAACACACGGCCGTACCTTGTAAGAGACACGCCCGATCAACTGGTGTCAGCTACGATGCCCGCATCACATCTTCCAGAAAGATATAACATTCACCTAATCCAATCATAACACTGTAGGGGACTTCTCTCAATTACTAGTTATCATAGTAATAGAAACATTCTACGTTGTTCTCATCCTGTGTATAAGTTACTAGGTCCTTGTCATACAACACATACTTGTCCATATTTGCAATTGAAAAAGAAAGTTCTTGAAGAGTTAGCTGATGCCCTACATGTGTAAACCAAAAGCACATGTACATGAATAAGCATATCATAAATCACATGTATCAATGTAACCAATAGCTAGGCAACCAACTATTATCTCATTTAAGTCCTTCATATAACAAAGAGGTACTCATGATCTCATCATACTTGATATATTATATATATACTTACATATTACAGTCTTAAGAACTATCACTATGGGCCTTAATACCCATGAGTCACCTAGATATATTGAATAATTTTACTATGCAATTCCACCAGGGACATAGTCACACAACGATCAATAGGTGCTCCTTAAGGTTTTACCACTATGGGTCCATAGACTATGCCAAGCATGAACATTAACCAAGTTATCAATTTGATATATTTTTAAGTTCATTCTTATCTCCAACTTAATAAGCACAAGTGACACATAAGGATCATATGTACCTGAAAGAGTGGATTCAACTCAATGTGTCCTCAATCGATAATTATATTGGAACCTGTTAATGTACAAAACAAACTGACCTTAGTACTATCTTAGATTATGGTTTAAGTTATTTGATTGTGTTAACTAGATGCTCTTGGATCATTTCCCCTCCTTAAGTTATATTATTAGAGCTTTAAAAGTGGTTTAGGATTGATGAAAGATAAGAAAATGAGGATTAAAAGCGTTAAAAGAAGTTTGAAGGAAGCATGGTTGTATACATGCCCGTGTAGAATAGCATGGGTGGGGACCATGATCATGTACATAATTGTGTACCTTATTGTACAAAAGTGCATCACAACATGCTCAAGTATTACTTCAACACGAGTAAGTATACGACCGCATATTTAGTTATATACTTCAATACGAGTAGGTACACAAGCTTGTTCCAAGTCATGTACTCCTTAACTTTCATTTCTTCCTTCCACACAACATGGGTAGGTACATAGGCATGTACCTGACCATCGCCTCTTCAGTTCCCTTTTGAATCTTCTTCCTAAATCACCAAATTCAATCTTTGTTTAACCTTGATTGCAATATAACACTTCTACGCCTAAAATGACATACTTTACAACTCAAATTTATAACAATTTCTACTATTTACTTATCTGTATTGTTTTAATGATCAAAATTTTGCTTAAAACCTTTAAATGCACCAATTTGTTTTGCACCACAATCGAAGTAATGAAAACCCTGTCATCTTACATGCAAGATACAGGTTAAAATTTTTACTTATAGTGTGGGAATCTCATTGATGTATCAGTTTAGTAGTTGGCTCCTTCAATTGGGGTTTCTTCTTTGTCTTAGTAGGCTAATATGTTAAAAGGGGAAAAGGTTAATATGACCTATTAGTAGTCTTTTTATAGCCTCTTTATTACATGACCAAATTAACCCCCTCACTAAACTATTATTATTTTATTTGCCATGACCCTTTTTAACTTATTTTATTTTAGGGAAAATATACTTTTAATCCTCAATGTTAACCTATTTTTCTATTTGAATCCTTAACCTTTTTTTTTTTTATTTGAGTTTTCAATATTTTTAATGCCTTATAAAAAAGGATTTTCATTAAATCTATTAAGTTTTCCATCAATACATGACACGTATTAACTTTAAATTGGTTTATAATAATTAAATTGACAAAATGATGATATTAATATGTTATCTACATAATATTATAAAAAATAATATTAAATATATTTAATGGTATAATATAATAAAAAATATTAATTAAAATTAAGAAAAGGGGCTAGAAAATTTTATGTATATCCTTCCCATTTTAGCCAACTTGCATAAGCTTAATTGGAAGCTGATGCATACATCAAATGAATAGAAAATTTAACGTATTTAATGAAAATCTTATTTTTGTAATGTTTTGAAAATGTTAAGGATAAATAAAAGAAAAAAAGTTGAGAATTCAAATAGAAAAATAAATAAATATTAAGGATTAAAAGTATATTTTTTCTTTTATTTTATTTTTCCTAGGTTTTACAAAACCAAATCCATAAATATTTTATTTCCTTTTATTTTTTCAAGAATCTTGTTCCATTTTCTTCAAGCTTTACTCCATCAGTTTTATAAACTTTTCAAAACTATAGTCTCTTTAAGTTATCCTCTATGGACTTAAATGAAAATGATGTAAGAGGTCAAAACCAACTAAGGGAGAGCAGGTAAAAACTATAGCATGATATGAGGTAACTTGAAGAAGAAGAAGGAGAAGGAGAAGGTGGTCATATCAATGAGGACAAAAATTGAGTCATTATTGTCTAATAATCGTATTCAAAAGTCTTGAATACTTCCAATCAATGTGAATTAATTAAAATTGAGTTGAGTTACACACTGGTTTATTAATCAAAGTAATTTGATGAAAAATATAATATGTTAATGATATTTATGTAGTATAATTATGATTGGATGAGTCAATTGATGCATCTAAGCTCTGCTTATGGTTTTTAATCAAGAAAATTAACTAAAGAATGGACTTAGAGGAGGAAGTTGACAATTCAAGATTGAAGCTCATACCCATTTGATTCATTTTATCAAAATGAGTGTTCAATTAACTAAATAATGTTAGAAAAATGAATTTTTCCATACTTAAATAGTGAGTTTGGGTAGCTAAATTGACTACAGCTATGAAGTTGCATGAAATGACTTGAATCATTATATGATAGCTTGGTTGACTAAATCATAATTTGGTAGGCCAAAACCTTTGTTATAGACTATTGAGTATTTTTGTGCATTTAAAACCAAAGTAATGTTATTACATTAAGCAATCAAGTGTTCATAGTTGTTTTAATATTGGTGGTAACTTAACGGAATTTTGATATGTGTCCTACCTTTCCTATTTGATTTATGGTTGTGCTTACTAGAAAGCACTTCATTAATTCATACATTTTGTGCTTAAATGATTACTAATTGCATTTGGTAATTTTGTTACGTGTTGATCATTACATGACACTTGAAATATTTGATGTGGATGCACTTAATGCGGTGAATAGTAGGTGGATTGTGAAACACACAATGGCCATATGAGTGATTCGGGAAGTTATGATTATCATGCCCTAAAATCTAAAGGGAAAAATGACATGTCGTGTGTCCACAAACTCATTAAAACAAGTCTATATTTCTTTGACCAATTTTGATATTTAGAAACTGTTCATCGGTTTAATTTGAAAAAAAACATTTTACTTAAGGTCCATGAGGTAAGCACAATCCATCAAAGCCTATGACAAAGTATAAAGTCAAACATCTAAATGGTAGCAGTCATCAGCATTACTCCAATCAGTGTCATCCCAGTCCCCAACATAGAGATTGTATCTAAGCTCATCATATATATTTTTAGCATATAGATCATCACTTGGAATAATTGTGAAACCTAATACACAAAAACTACACAAACAGACTCTATACAACATCACATGCATACTTTGTTCTCATGGAACTATCAAGGTTTGTTGAAAATATCTATTTATTGATAATAAGCAACATGACTTTAGCGTTTTAAAATCTGGAGTAGCTCATGACTCTCCACAAACAAAACTAGGAACAATGAGTCCGAATCCTACCATAGTAGGGAATTTAGAGTTGACAATTTCGGTAAGATCACCACTTAAAACCAAAATAGGGGGACTTTTAGATTTAGTTGTCATTAGTTCAAAATCTCCTTCTCCTCCTCCTTTTCTTTCTCCTTCTTCTTCCTCTTTTTTTTATTATTATTATTATTATTAATTTCAATCCAAAACCTTTCCAAAAAGAACAATCAAATCATATATTTTTTCTGCGTTTCATCAAGTGAACCCTAACTATTTCTAAAGATGCGCTTGATCCCTCGATAATTTTACAAGAATGTCAACTCTGCTAGATAAAATTTTTTATAAGAAAATCAATTAACCATTATATTCATTTAATATTTTTTAAAAAACATTTACTATGAATGCCCGCCTTAGAAAAGGTTTAACACTTAATTGATAAAATATAATTATGCAGTAAGTGTATCAGCATACAAGCAATACAAACAAAAATATTCTATGCCACTGAAGTCTTTTATGGGTCATAAGATCAGAGGTTGCACAATATCAACCAAAAGATTCAAAGTCCCTAGTGCTCAAAGAAAGCTTTTAGATTGTAGGGACTAATTACTTGGAGATTCCCACTACATATCTACTCCGAGAGTTGCTCGTAAACCTTCTCCGAAGGATGAAATGAATAAAAAATCACATACTTCTTTGGATCTTCACGTAGTTCATACACTTTGCTGGCTCTCTTGCCTCCACAAGTATAAGTCCCCCTGTAGCCGCACGAACCACAACATGCAATCCTCCCTTCATCAAAACCTGGAAATTGGAACGATAAAATAAGGGAAAATTAAGGATAGAATATGACAATGTCTAGTATAGTATGTAGATAATGATGATTATTTGCTTTGCAGTAGGCAAACATAGAGGCATACCATATTTTGCAGGATTGTCGATTCTAACTCTTTCTGTGGTACAGAAGTCGAATATTGTATAGTTGAATTCGCTTAATTGTCTTTTTAGCTTTTTAAAAGCCTTGGGAAGAACCTTATTGTGAAGCCTGGCATATTTATCCATTGTGCCCGAGCGAGCTCCATTTTCAAGTCTTATTGCTGGGACACAGCCCATTGGCCCCATGCCCATAAATGCAAACTTCCTTGCTTCTTTGCCATACAAATTCTGAACATTAAAAATCACCCACTCTAAGACCATGGGAATGCTATTATACTATAAAAGAAACATAGAAGCCATTGTCTTGAATGTTTCATGAGGGATAAATAGAGCATCAACATTTGGCATGCGTTCCATATAAATGCTATTTCTATGATATCGTTACTCCCTAAACATTGTAAAACCTGTTTTAGGGTATAATCTATTTGAAACGATCCTAAAATATTATATATATTTTTTTGAATGGCTTAAAATATTGATGACCAATACAATCACGACTCTAAACGTTAATAACCTTTTTAAATTAGAGCTTCTTTTTCAATTAGATAGTTTGGCCATCATTTTTCTCGAAGTCAGATATTACCTTGATTTCATCTGTGATGTTCCCCATCATCATTGAAATATATTCTTTAGGATGATAAATTGAGACTACAGTTTGGTTCCATCCATAATCATCGCCTCCTATGCTAATGAAGTAAACCGCGTTGAATATGATCTCTTGGGCTTCTTTATCACCATTTTTCTGCTTCAATATCTTCACCACATTCCTAAACTGTTGCACTTGTGTCTTGAAGTCTACAGCCCAGACAAGATCGCCAAAGAACTGATGAATAGTGACATATAATTATAATTAACACAGTCAATTTAGGTCTTAGGTAAATGAGTCCTGGCCTATTGGATTACTTGAGCTACGGTTTATATTTACATTCGAGTTCGATCCTACTAATAATCGAATCGAGTTTTAGCCCTAACAGGCAACAATGTCGTGTGTGTGTAAGATAGGACTGGAACATTTAAATATTGCATATTAAATATTTGCTTACGAATCCTTTGTTAGACTCGACTAAAGCACCACCTCCTGCAGATGCAAAGTTTACCCCATAACCAAACTCCTTTTTACCAGGTTGCAGATACGTTGGAGCTAATGGCAGTCCTGCATATTCAGCGACACCACCAAGAAAAAAAAAAGAAGTTACTATCACAGATGACCAAATGGCTAAATAGAGCAATAATTTACACAGCTTATGCAGTTCTCGTGTATCCAAATGCAGCTAGTCCAATTACAAAGATGCCCCTTCATTAAAAAAAAAATTCCATTTACTTACCAACGAAATCACAAATTAAACGTCCATCAGAAAATCTTCCGGTTGGATGATCTTTGAGAAAACTTTGTCCATATGGATGATAATTTGCTCGAAATCGTGATGTGGTCTTGATATAGTTATTGGCTCCAGCATCAAAGAAGGAGTCGCCAAAAATGAATAAAGCTACAAGTTTTTTAAGCTCCTAAGGTATTTTTTTTGTCACTTGTAACCGGGAGGAAAAGACTTACACAGATAGCTAGAATGAAACAAATTTTGTAAACCATTAGTATTTTCATGTTAAAGTGTAATATTTCTGTAATACACGTTTTTTTATATAAATAAATAAATAAATATATGTATAAATATAATAAGTGATAATGTTGTAAATAGGATAATGGGATAGGAACTGTTTTATCTTTTCTTAGTAGGACAATATAAGCAAAAAGAACATAGTGTTTTGTCATTTTTCTTATTAGTTATTTTTGTTTCCAGAAAACTAAAGAGAGGGAAGGAACTCTACAAAGGACCTTATGGGAAAGACCTAAAGTGATCTAAGAAGACATTATAGTGAAGCAAAATGATATGATTTTAGTTATTACAAGACATATTTTATTAAAAGAGACTCAACCAAGAAATCGTTTTGGTTGTTCATAGGAATTGAGCTTAAGGACGAATTAAATAAGCACGGAAGTTGTTAAATTTGGAGTTTTAAGTGTAATTGAACCAAGTAAGAAATTCTAATTCATGTTTTTTGATGTACTTAAGCTTGGTGATGGGAACTGCCACTACGGGCTCCACACCAATGTCCACTTAAACCACTTAATCTAATATTCAACCTAGATCATTTCCAAGCATGATTCCACTAGGGACAACGTCACATAAGAATCATTGGGGTGCTCCTTAAAGATCTGCCACTATGGGCCCCTAAATCGAGCTAAGCACATACAGTATACAACTTAAACACTTAAGCCAAATCATTTAACTTAATCAAATTCAATGCATAAGTTAACTTAAACAAGCATAAATCAACATACAAGTTACACGTACCTTGAATCCTAGCTTTAAGCACTTCTAGTTCTGGACTTAAGCTAAATTGAAATCTGTACATCCTAAACACGTCCTTTTTAGTATTAATCCAAGATTAATATCATCTCTTAATTCTCTTAATCCTATTCATTTAAATTCCCTAAGGCCTTAATAGCTATCCGGGTCGCATGTAAATTAGCTTAATTAAAAGTTAAATGGATATATAATCACTTTATGTTTTATTCAACACGACCATGTTAAGGGCTATGTTACTTAACACGGGCTAGTACACGACCGTGTTAAAGGTTGTGTATCTTTAGGTGTTAAGTTTGGCTTTAACGCAGTTGGAACACGGCCATGTTGGGAGGTCGTGTTTCTCTCAATTTAAAATGGTCGAAACATGACTGTGTTGAGAGGTCTTATTTCCCTTGATTCAACACGGTCGAAACACAACCATGTTGAGAGGTCGTGTATCTTTCGATATGAGTTTTGAATCCAACACGATCGAAACGCGACTATATTGGGAGGTCGTGTACCTCTTGGCCAATTCCATGAACCTTAATTCTTTTACTCCATATTCTCTTAAACTCATTTCTCTTTATCCTTAGACTTAATTAAAACTCTAAAATACACTAAATTGCAAGGATTTTCATGCTCACATCAAAATTCCAAAAGTTGTATACTTAAGCCATTGATTCTCGTTCTCATACCGTCTTTTCTCAAATTTTGAGTTCTGGATGAACAAAATGATGTAACTATATTAGATTATCCATTCTCCACAAAATTTCTTGTATAAAAACCCTTACGTCTCATAATTGGAATTAGGTTGCGCTATTTTCCTTTTGTCGTCTTAGGGTTTGTTTAGAGAGCATTTCCTTGTCTACTATTTTACTATGAGGGAGTGAAAAAAGAAGGAACATTAGGTCATCTAATGTTAAATACTCCCTTTTGAAATGTCAAAATTGCCCCTCGAATTTTTGTAAAATTCTCGTCCTTGTCCTTAGCTCTTTGTGACAACATATATATTAAAATAAATAAAAATTTTCAGGTATTACATTCTCCCCCTCTTATAAAAACTTTCGTCCTCGAAAGTACCTAATTCTAGAAGAGTTTTGAGTACTTCTTCCTCATTTTTTCTTCCATTTCCCATATCACTTCCCTTTTTGTTTGGTTAGTCTATTGCACTTTAACATAAGGGATTATTTTCTGTCTTAGTATTCGTTCCTTAGTATCTAAAATTCTGATTGGCCTTTTCATAGATGTCAAGTTTGGTTGTACATTGAATGGTTCTAAAGCCACTATCTGATTCGAGTTGGGTACATACTTTCTTAGCATGGATACATATAATACATCATGTACTCTAACCAAATTTAGTGGAAGAGCCAACTTGTAAGCCACTGTGCTTATTTTTTCCAAGATCTCAAACGGACCTATATAACTTAGGTTTAACTTTCCTCTCAACTCGAATATGATCACTCATTTTATTGGAGAAAAATAAGACTTTATCTCTCACTTGAAATTCCAAAGGATGTCTTCTCTTGTCTATATAGCTCTTTTGTCGAGATTGGGCTGTCTAAATTCTCTGTTTGATAAGTTTCACCTTATCTATTGCTTCTTATACTAACTTTGGCCCCATCATCTGTCTTTCTCCCACTTTATCTTAGTGTAATGGGGATCTGTATGTTCTTCCATAAAAAGCTTCATATAGAGCCATCTAGATGGTTACCTAGTAACTATTATTATAGGTAAACTCCACTAGAGGTATATGCTCATTCTAATTGCCTCTAAAATCTAGTGCACATGCCCTGAGCAAATCTTCCAATATTTATATAGTCCTTTCAAACTGACCATCTGTCTGTGAGTGGAATGATATATTAAACTACAGTTTGGTGCCTAATGCTTTGTGTTAGTTGTTCCTGAATTTGCTCACAAATCTTATGTCTCTATCAGAAGTGATTGTCATTGGCATTCTATGCAGTCTGACTATCTCCTGTATGTATAGCTGAGCCAGTTTCTCCAACTTGTATCCTACCTTGATAGGTATAAAATGAGAGGACTTGATCAATCTATCCACGATAACGCAATTTGCATCTTGCTTCTCCCTAGTATTTGGAAGGGCTGTAACAAAGTCCATTGTCACATGCTCTCATTTCTACTCTGGTACTGGAAGAGGCTGTAATTCTCGAATCGGCCTCTAATGGTCTATCTTAATTTGCTGGCATATGAGGCATCTGGCTACATACTCAATTATTTCTCTTTTCATATTTCTTAACTAATAACAACTCTTCAAGTCCTTGTACATTTTAGTACTTTCAGGATGTCTTATGTAGGCGGAGTACTGTGCCTCTTTCAATATCTCCCTCTTCAATTTTGCATCCTATAGTACATATATTCTTGTTTTGTATCTTTAGGTCCCCTCTGCATCCACGTTAAATTTTGGTGCCTTACTTTATTCCATTTTACTCTTGATCTCTTGGATGTCTTTATCTTTTATCTGACCAACTTTAATCTTATCCATTATTGTTGGCTGTATCCTTAAGGTAGCCATTTTTGCTCCCACTTCTCGCGTTAAATTTCTAGCTCCAATTTGTGCATGTCTTCTAATAACTCCTTCTATGAAGTGATGAGAGTGGCTACATTGCCCTATTTCTTTCTGCTAAGGGCATCTACCACTATATTGGCTTTTCCTGGATGGTATTGTATGTCTAAGTTGCAATATTTGATTAACTCCAACCATCTCCTCTGTCTCATATTCAACTCTTTCTACATAAATATGTACTTTAAGCTTCTGTGGTTAGTGGAGATTTTGCATCTTTCTCCATCTAAGTAATGCCTCCATAGCTTTAAAGCTAGTACTACACCCACCAATTCTAAGTCATGAGTTGGGTAATTCTTTTCATACGACTTCTATTGTTGAGATGCATAAGTTATTACTTAACCACCTTGCATCAATACACATCCCAACCCTTGAGCTAAGGCATCACTATACATTATAAACTCTTCTTCACTCTTAAGAAAAGTCAAAACTGGTGCTGACACAAGTTTCTTTTTGAGCATTTGAAAACTAGCTTCACATTTGTCATCCCATTCGAATTTCACATCCTTCTTCGTTAATTTGGTGAGAGGAGTTGCTATTTTGGAAAACCTTTCTACAAATCTCTTATAGTAGTGTAAAACCCACAAAATTCGTAAAATATAACAATAGAAAAATACTATGGAAATTAATTATAAATCATGAGAATTTAAAATAAAGAATGTATATTACTTGAAATCTAAATTACGAATTATATTAGGTTAAATAAGAAAAATTTATAGGAAATTACTAATTTGAAATTTTAAATAAAAATATCAAATGGATAATTATAATTCGAATAGTCAAATTCCTAAATGTAAAATTTCAAAATGAAAAACTTAAATTTTAAGATTTTAATTAATAATTTATTAATAGCTAAAGACAAAATAAATAAGTAAAAAAAAAAAAGCTAAGTTAGTGAGATGTATAGTGATTATATAAAGTACACCATGCATCAGAAATGAGGAGAAACGCCAGAAGTCCAAAGAAAATTCCAGAAAAAAAAAGAGAGAATGTGAGAAAAAAGGGGAGAGGAAGAAGAAGAAGAAAATTTTAGAAAAAAAAATTGTAGTTTTCGCATACGACTTCCAAATCACGAAACGAGACTATCAACACGATCCTTGAGGTAAGAGCAACTCAACAAAACCAACTTTGCATGAAACGAGATTATTTTTCGAAGTTTAGATGTTAAGGCTTTTTGTGTAGAAATCTTTACATTTAGCCTAGAATTAATCAATTAGAAATACGGTAGATATGAAATTCTTGAGCTCAAATAGTATTTGATGATATATTTTTCCTTACGTTTTAGGCAAGGAAAAAGCATTTGATGGGATACTTGAGGATTATTTTGAGTAGAAGTGAGAAACAATGAGATCCAGGTGAGTAGGACTTTATGACGTGTTATATTGCGTGATTATTTGTTGAGTATGTGTTATATCAAGTTGTGTTGCTTTGTGATTACATATGTATACATTATATTCATGTGAAGGATGCGTATATATTCATATTACGTAGGAGTAAATATGAAAAAAGGGGATATACATATATGTGCGTGAGTATGCGTACTTTTTAGGTGTGAAAGTATGAGTTATATATGTGTATGTGTTAATACATGTGTGTATATGTATGTACATAAATGAAGTACAATTACATATAAAAAGTATGCGGGAGTAAGCATCCATTTGTAGTTTTTCGTAAATAAGGTCAACATGGGTGTCAACATGGCCATGCTCAAGGTTGTGCTGATTTCAAAACGCGTTATCTTTAGTGCCAGGTTTAGTACGGGCTCCAGCACGACTGTGCTTAGGGCAGGGCTGAAATGTTTCTTGCTTCTGACCATTTTTCTGACTTAGCACTGGCTTTAGCACTAGCAGTGCTAAAGGTTATGTTGAACTAAAATTTCATTTTCCTTCGTTTTTCACCAAAAATTCATTTTACCTCTTACTCATACCATCCTTAGCCCTCTCTTTTGTCTCCATTGAAACAAAATAAAAAATAAAAATTTTACAATGGATGCGAAATCGCATTATTGAAGAAGGGTTTAAGAGTGCGAGATGTGATGGGTTAACTTTGAAATTTGAAATGATAGTCTGATGCTTGTTTGCTGAATGGTCAATAGAATTGTTTTACTTCCCTTATGTAGATAGGTTGTTATGATATATTGATTAATCACTTTAAGTCAATTAATTAAAAGTTGAGATTTAACTAAAATGAGACATGCATTACATGAGACATTGCATAAGTTTGAAGGCTATCACTATCATAGGGCATCCGGAAGTAATTGTGATATTACTGAGCCATCTTGAGCGAACTATTGGACTAGGGGATTGTCCATGCTTTGCCGGTTCCTTGTCCGGAGTGTCTTTGAGGGTGTTTCTCCGACTGTTGCAAGTGCACGGGAGCGTCCGATGATAAAATGAATAAATAATAAATATTAAGTAATGAGAAATTAAACCAGGTTGTGAGACTTGGGCACTGATGGTGGCTTCGGAATCCCTAACCTAAGGTCAAGGGGGGTGTACACCCTAGACTTCACGTTAGTTACCGGAAGACCATGTAAATTGATGCATTTATGTGGTTGCCCATGCATAGCATATGGTTGATAACTTGTTTGAAATTGCTTGTGTGATAGCAATACTAAGAGATTGCACTCTTATCTCACTAAGCTTATAGCTTACCCTCCCACAGAGTTTGTCTTGCAGGTCGCAATTACCTAAACTTTCTTATGGGTCGTCGGACTAAGGTAAGCCTCTGTTATAAAGCTAGAAGATCTTGGATATTGTAGGTGAAAGTGAGGATTAGTACATGAGTTAGTTCGATAGATTTGAATTACGGAAATGTAGGAGCCATGGTAGGCTTAATGGAACTTTTGTATATGTATATGAAATGGGACCCACAGATAGTTATGTAAATAGATAATCATCTAATATTTCTATTGGATATGTATATGTTATGAGTATTGGAGTAAATGAATGTCAGAGGCATCGAATGTTATAATGTGATTAAACAGGTATAGTATTTGGATGAAGACGCTTTGTGGTCGCCTAGCCAGGGTTAGGCGATTGTGGCGAGTTATCATGTTGAGTACTTACAGAGCCTAGGTTTAAGATAGGTTATAAATTAGACATAGATTGAGTTAAGGAATCAATGTCTTAAGAAATTGATTCGATAACTCTTTAAAGAGAACCTACCATAGTGGAAAGAGTGGGTAGAACTTAGGAATTAAATTAATTAACTTAAAATTTATGATTTCCTTGTATTTGATAAAATATAGGGTATGCTGCGACGCTTAGATAGGAAATGGAACACATGTTGTATGGAGGATGAAGATGATTTAATTAACTATCGATTGAGGATGGAGATTTTACATTGTCATTACGAATACTTTTCCCGCTATAAGACCGTAGATGAATTGATCGAGAACTGGAGGATTGGATTAACCGAATATTGGCAAGAGCAATTGGATAGACTGCGTGAGGATCTCAGAGATCGATATAGTAGGTATATAGCTATATCAGCTCTCGAGAATCGAATCGCATAAATGAAGGGCATGACAGAGTTACCCTATAAAATCACATTTGTAGCTCAATTCAATTTAGGGATGGGGTATCCTCTAGAAGTATTAGTACCTTCAGTTAAATCTAGGAGAAATGACCAGAAATATAAGAAGGGAATTTATGAATGGACACCAAGTATCGATCTAGGGCAACTATACACTGAGGATTCTTAGGATACTATTGATTATATTGAACATTGAGAGCTTAAAATGATTGATCAAGAGCAGGTGCCAGAAGAGGATCCAGAAGAGGACCTAGAAGAGGACTCGGAAGAAGATCTAGAAGAAGAAAATGATGACTTCTAGAATCATGTGATATGGATAGAAGGATATGAAGAAGAAGGCTTGCTCCTTAAAGAAACTTTTGACTTGGAAGGCGCTCCTGAAAATGAAAGCATAGCATTCGATTCCCTTGGAGAAGAAGAAGAGGAGGAAAACTGAAGAAAAAGAAGAAGAAGAAGAAGAGGAGGAGGAAGAAACTGAAGAAGAAGAAGAAGAAGAAGAAGAAGAAGAAGAAGACGAAGAATGAAGAAGTGATACCGACAAGAGTAGTGAGGATGCGAATGGGTAATTATGAATGTTGCTTGAAGAAAGCACAATGAATCATTAACTTTCGAAAATAACGTATAGAGGAATGTGTATGCTTGTTAGCAGAACCAAAAAGGGAAATTTTGTAGCCAATGTATATGTATCCCTTTAAATTAATGTATATGTATAGATGGAATTTTGAGGAATATATGCAAATACTTAAACTTCAGTGTATTTATGATCTTTAGTATAAATATATAAAAATGTTATGGACTCTTGTTGATAATTGTATTATTCATGAAATATACTTGTCAATTAGATGTTCTAAAATAATAAAAAAGTGCATTGATATATTTTAGAGGAACTATTAGTAGGGGATGAAAAGCCGTTACAATTCTTGGACGTCAAGATGAGAGTGAAACCCCACTGATCGAAACACCACTTGTAATGCCTCAAGGAAGTCCTGAAAGTCAATCTATAACGTCAGGATAAGCGACCGGATCCAAAAGACAAGACATGACAAAAACTCATACTGGAGGAGAAGGAAGTAGAGAAGAACGCAAGATGAGGCTTGAAACAACTATACAACAGCTAGTGCAACAACAAGCCTTGTTAATTTAATGATTGATGCCAGGAGGTTAATCATCATCCCAATCGGTTACTCTACCGTTGCAAGCACAACATACACTACTAGTAGAGCCTCAACAGCCACAATAAGCACCATTGTCATCTCCACCAGTTCGAACCACTCACACATCACAAACAAAAGATAGACTCAGGAATAATCAATGGTTGTGTGTAGAAAAGTACGTTTCCTGATTTCATACTCTCTAATAGATTCTTTGATGGAACGTATGGAAAGCTAGAAGAAGCCAAAGAATGGATAGCTCAATTAGAAAGATCATTTGACGCTTATGAGGTAGAGGATTACCAAAGACTAGCTTACGCTTCCTATATGCTGAAAGCTAGGGCTATGATATGGTGGGATGCGAGACAGAGGGCATTACCTTAACCAATTTCTTAGGAAACTTTTCGAGAAGAATTCTTTAAAAATTATTTCCAAGAAAGTGTCAAAATGCGACTGAGTGGACAATTGTTCCAACTAGAAAAAGGTTCGAAAAGCATTGATCAGTATGAAAATGAATTTATTAGATTGCTACAGTTTGCCCCAAATATCTACAAGGATTCAGATGAATTGAAGAGGTAGTTATTCATGAATGGGTTAGATGCTAAAACCTAAGGACGAATCCTTGAATTCGAGTTGAAAACATATGCTGAGGTAGTAAGTAAAGCTCAAGCCTTGGAGCAAACTAAACAAAGAATGAAACAGATGAGAAATCAAGCAAGGCCAAATGTTAGAGCACACATTCCAATGAAAAGACCTTTATTCCTACCCATCCCAAATGATAGAGGAAAAAGGCCAATGATGAACATGAGACCTCCAAGTACAAAGCTATCGGTGATTCCCTCCCAAGCGAAACAAATTTTTGTAAAGTGTTGGAAGTGTGGACAAGGACACTATCTAAGAGATTGTAACCTCCTAAAAGGGAAATGCTTCAAATGTGGAATGGATAACCACCAAGCAGTAGACTATCCGTGAAAAAATATTATAACTTGTTATTCATGTGGACAGCCTAGACATCTATCTAGCATGTGTCCTGAGAAGTGCTAAGGACCTAGCTAAAACGATAACACCTAAAGTTGCCAATGAAAGACCAGCCAACAAGTCGACAAGGCAGAGTATGCATGGAGCTCACCCTCAAGCTAGCAGTGCTTGAGTATTTGCTATCGAAAGCACGAATATGGAAGAATGGAATGATGAAGAGCCCGGAAAATATCAGGACATTGATTTAGCGGCCATGGAATACTCAAAAGAAGGAGATGTAGTAACAGGTATGTTGAAATTAGACTTATCTACTTATCATATCTTATATACATGAGGAGTAGGGAGAAGAATTTATAAAAACCTATGAAAGAATTACTAGTATAAGAAGAATAATGAATAAGCATAGTAATTTGATGTCATGAAATTGATAGGGATTGTTCTAATCACTGCACAACCCACTTTTGTGCTATTCGATACAGGAGCTTCACATTCTTTCATAAGTCTAGTGGTAACCCAACAACAAAGGCTAGGAGTTCAACTATCTTTACAGACTTTAAGGATAAGTACTCCTATGGGAGAGCAGGCTATCACTAAAGAAACGGTAAAAGATTGCCCGATCGAAATATAAGGAGGGAATATGCCCGCAAATCTAATCGTCTTGGCTATGAATGGTTATGAAGTAATTTTGGGAATGGATTGGTTATCTCAACATTACGCCTACGTAGACCGTAAGAATAAAGAAGTGCAGTTTAATAAGCTAGGGATAAAAATCATAGTGTTTCGAGGACAAGCAAGAAAAACTCCTGAAGCTTCTACTAATGTGGTTTAAGAAAAAGGAAAAGGTTTTCAAAATTAGAGCATGTGCTTAATAAGTGTAGTAGAAGTAGAGAAGGAATCGCCAAGGTTAGAAGAAATACCAATTGTTAAGGAATATCCTGAGGTGTTTCCTGAAGAATTACCAAGACTGCCACCTTCAAGAGAATTGTACTTTACCATCAAGACTAAACTTAGTATTGAACCAATCTCGAAGGCACCATATCAGACGACTCCAATCGAACTGCAGGAATTGAAGAAACAATTACAAGAACTAATTGAAAAGGGGTTTATTCGACCGAGCGTATCTCCTTAGGGAGCTCTAGTATTGTTTGTCAAGAAAAAGGATGGATCCATGCGGTTATGTATTGATTATCGTGAATTGAATAAAGTGACTATCAAGAATAGGTATCTATTACTAAGAATCGATGATCTTTTTAATCAATTGAGGGGAGCAAATATCTTTTCCAGGATTGACTTGTGATCCAGATACCATCAGTTGAAAATCAAATCAAAAGATATCCCCAAAACTGCTTTCCGAACGAGATATGGCTATTATGAAATTTTAGTTATGCCATTCGAGTTAACGAATGCTCTAGCCATATTCATGGACCTCATGAATAGAATTTTTCAGCCATTCTTAGATAAGTTCATCATGGTTTTTATTGATGATATTCTTATCTTTTCTAAGACGCCAGCAGAACATGAGGAGCATTTGAGGATTGCTTTAGGCTTGTTAAAAGAGCATTGATTATATGCAAAATTGTCTAAGTGTGAGTTTTGGATGCAACAAGTAGCATTTTTGGGACATATCGTCTCTGACCAAGGAATAATGGTCGATCCAACTAAAATAGAGGCCATAGTTAATTGGAAGCAACCCACAACCATAACAGAACTAAGAAGTTTTCTTGGGTTAATCGGATATTACAGATAGTTCGTGAAATTTTTTTCCCAAATATCAAAACCACTAACTATGTTGAGCCAGAAAGAAGTGAAGTTCGTATGGGATGAGGCTTGTGAAAGAAGCTTCCAATAATTGAAGCAATGACTAATTACAGCTCCGATCTTGACATTACCCAATACGGAAGAACCTTTTCGAATATACAGTGATGCTTCTCGAAATGAATTGGGTTGTATGTTGATGTAAAACGAGAAAGTAGTAGCTTATGCCTCCAAACAATTGAAACCATATGAGAGGAACTATCCCACTCATGATCTAGAGTTAGTTGCCATTGTGTTTGCCTTGAAAATATGGAGACATTATCTATATGGGCAAAGATGCGAAACATATACAGATCATAAGAGTCTGAAATATCTATTCACTTAGAAGGAGTTGAATATGCGGCAAAGAAGATGGCTCGAACTTCTTAAGGATTATGATCTTGATATCAACTACCACCCAGGAAGAGCTAATGTTGTGGCAGATGCTTTAAGTAGAAAGAATCATGGCCAAATGGCGACACTCTTGACAGAACAACGACAATTGATACAAGAATTTGAAAAACTGAGAATCGAATTTGCTTAGCATGAAGAAGAGGCCTAATTAGCCACTCTAGAAGTACGACCTACACTTCTAGATGAGATCAAGGAAATGCAGCGCATTGACACAAAAAAAATAGAACTCTGAGATAAAGTGGAATGGGGAGTCTACACTGACCTTAAAGTGAACTTAGAAGGAATCCTAAAACTAAGGGGTAGATGGTACGTACCGGCAAACTCAAAATTAAGAAATGAGATTTTGGATGAAGCTCACAACTCTGGATACACTGTACAGCCAGGAGGAAACAAGATGTATCAAGAACTCAAGAAGGGTTATTGGTGGGAAGGCATGAAAAAGGATATAGCATAATATGTTTCTCAGTGTTCTATCTGCCAATGAGTCAAGGCTGAACATCAAAGACCTGATGGATTATTACAACCATTGCCAATTCCAGAGTGGAAATGGGAATGAATCACAATGGATTTTGTTACAGCGTTACCTAGAACGAAAGTTGGACACGAAGCTATATAGGTGATTGTGGATCGATTGACCAAATCTGCTCATTTCTTACCCGTCAATATGACATACTCTTTAGATAAATTGACTGGAATTTATTTACGAGAAATCATGAGACTCCACAGAGTGCTACAAAGTATCGTATCTGATCAAGATTTGCGGTTTGTATCCAAATTTTAGAGAAGCTTACAATGAGCTTTAGGGACAAAATTGCAATTTAGTACAGCGTATCATCCTCAAACTAATGAACAATCTAAGCAAATGATCTAGACGTTAGGAGATATGTTGAGAGCTTGTACGTTAGACTTTAAAGATAGTTAGGATCGACATTTACCACTAATTGAGTTTGCCTACAACAATAGTTATCACTCATTAATCAAAATGGCCCCTTATGAAGCTTTATGTGGAAGAAAATGCAGATCTCCATTGTATTGGGATAAATCTAAAAGGAGCACCATTAGGCTAGATCTATTACAAGAAACGATAGATAAGGTTGCCATCATCAAATAATGAATGAAGGAAACTTAACATCGCTAGAAGAGCTGAGTAGACTTAAAGAGGAGAGAGATTGAGTTTCTACTAGGAGAGCATGTTTATTTGAAAGTTACTCTAATCAAAGGAACAAGAAGATTTGGAATGAAAGGAAAACTGAGTCTCAGATATGTAGGGTTGTATGAAGTGCTAGAAAGAATTGGTGAAGTAGCCTACTGCCCCGCATTACCACCCTAACTATCAGGAATCTATGATGTGTTCCACGTGTCATTGCTTCAAAAGTTTATCCCAGATCCAAATCGAGTTATCGAAATGGATATCCTAAAGTTCCAACTGAATCTGATGTATCGAGAACACCCCATTTGAATCCTCGACTGTCAAACTCGAGAATTATGTAACAAGATTATCTAATTCGTCAAGGTCTAATGGAGCCGACACTCGGAACGAGAAGCAACTTGGGAGAAAGAAGAGGAGATGAAGGAAAGATACCCTCAACTCTTCGAGAAACTAGGTATGTACTGAAGTTTTGAGGACAATTTTTTTTTTTTTTTAGGAGGGGAGGATGTAAAACCTATGAAATTCATAAAATATAACACTAGAAAAATACTATGGAAATTAATTATAAATCATGAGAATTTAAAATAAAGAATATATATTCCTTGAAATCTAAATTACGAACTATATTAGGTTAAATAAGAAAAATTTATAGGAAATTACAAATTCAAAATTTTAAATAAAAATTTCGAATGGATAATTATAATTCGAATAGTCGAATTCATAAATGTAAAATTTCATAATGAAAAACTTAAATTTTAAGATTTTAATTAATAATTTATTAATAGCTAGAGACAAAATAAAAAAGTAAAAAAAAAAAAAAAGCTAAGTCAGTGAGATGCACAGTGACTATATAAAGTACACCGTGCATCAGAAACAAAGAGAAACACCAGAAGTCTAAAGAAAATTCTAGAAAAAAAGAGAACATGAGAAAAAAGGGAGAGGAGGAAGAAAAAGAAGAAAATTTTAGAAAAAAAATTGTAGTTTTCGCATACGACTTCCAAATCATGAACCGAGACTATCAATGTGATCCTTGAGGTAAGAGCAACTTAACAAAACCAACTTTGCATGAAATGGGATTATTTTTCGAAGTTTAGATGTTAAGGCTTTTTATGTAGAAATCTTTACATTTAGCCTAGAACTAACAATATCAATTAGAAATACAGTAGATACGAAATTCTTGAGCTCAAATAGTATCTGATGATATATTTTTCCTTACGTTTTAGGCGAGGAAAGAGCATTTGACGGGATACCTGAGGATTATTTTGAGTAGAATTGAGAAACAGTGAGACCTATGTAAGTAGGACTCTATGACGTGTTGTATTGCGTGATTATTTGTTGCGTATGTGTTATATCAAGTTGTGTTGCTTTGTGATCACGTACGTATACATTATATTCATGTGAAGGATGCGTATATATTCGTATTACGTAGGAGTAAATATGAAAAAAGGGGGATATACATATATGTGTGTGAGTAAGCGCACTTTTTGAGTGTGAAAGTATGAGTTATATATGTGTATGTGTTAATACATGTGTGTATATATATTGATACGAACCACGCCGACCCGTGACGAAACCCAATACCAATACGTTCGGAATTTGTTGCCTAAGACGCCCAAACACCTAAAGTGGAAACCGCGACCCGTTGTCTATAAGCGAGACAAGAACCTTGGTATAAAATGAAGACGCCACAATCGGGATGAAAGACCGATTGATAAGTCGAGATGAACGCTACGGAAATCAATCCGATAAGTTCGATTTAGTTCTTGAAGAACTAAGAGAGGTGCCTCTCAAAGATGTTTAATATTAAAAGATGTAAATTCTTAGTTGTTCTAAACCCTAGGAGCTTTTATACTAGGGTTACAATTTGTGAAAAACAAGTCCAAAACGACGTAGCTTAGATAAGTTGCGTAAAAACACGAAAACAGAATAAGCTGGCCGGCAGGGGATACACGGCCGTGTACTTTGGCCGTATATGATTCTATGCCAATTCTTGTCTCCTTACACGGCCGTGCCTTTTAGCCGTGTGTCTGGCCATGTATGATTTTGTGCAATCTTGATATTCCTACACGGCCGTGCCTTGAAAGTACACGCCCTCTTCAACCCGTGTCCGGTGTGACTTGTATAAAAGCAAGGGTCTTCCCATGGTTGTTCCAATCCATTCCAACTTCATGATTGCTCCAATCCTTTCCGGCTTCATGGACAACCTTTATCAACCCGTTAAGTGCTTCCTTGAATCGTTTCGCTCGATTTCTTGTGATCGGTCCAGGCAGCACTTCAAGATGATCCACATTTCTTCTTCCGGCTTGGCTCTCATCATGGATCTCATCATTCCCCTCCTCTTGAAAAGGATTTGTCCTCAAATCATTGCCTGCATCAAATGGACTCAGATCAGTAACATAAAATGTGACACTTACTGGATACTCACCTGGTAAATTTTTCTTGTAGGCATTATCATTGATTTTCTCAAGCATCGGAAATGGACCGTCTCCCCTAGGGTTCAACTTGGATCTCCTCTCCAATGGAAAACTCTCCTTGCGAAAATGCACCCAAACCCAATCTCCAGGCTGAAAAATCTTGGGTCCCCTGCCCTTGTTCACCCTTGAAGCGACCCTGGCATTTTGTTTTTCAATCCTACTCTTTACCTGTGCATGTAGCTTTCTCACGAAATCTACCTTAGAATTAGCATCAAAACTCACAAACTTGTTAGGTGGCAATGGCAATAAATAAATTGGAACCAATGGGTTAAAACCATACACAATCTCAAATGGTGAACAATGAGTAGTGCTATATAAAGCCCTGTTATATGCAAACTCCACAAATGGTAGACAATCCTTCCAAGTCCTAATGTTCTTCTCTATGATTGCCCCTAACAATTGAATTAAAGTCCTGTTAACCACATCAATTTGCCCATCAATTTGTTGGTGACAGATAGTTGAAAACATCCGTTTAGTTCCCAACTTTTCCCACAATACTCTCCAAAAATAACTCAAAAATTTCTCATCTCGATCACTAACAATGCTTCTAGGTATACCATGCGGACGCACTACCTTTCTAAAAAACAAATCAACAATGTGTATAGCATCATCAGTTTTATGACAAGAAATGAAATGAACCGTTTTAAAAATCCTATCCACAACCACAAAATTAGAATCTCGACCATGCCTAGGCCTAGATAATCCTAACACAAAATCTATGGAAATGTTTATCCATGGCTCACGAGGAATGACACTATACTCATATAACCAATCTAAGAAGTCATCTAAACAAGGAATGGGATGACGATACTTTACCGTAAGGTTGTTGATGGCGCGACAGTCAACACACATTCTCCATGTCCCATCATTCTTAGGCACCAAAATCACAGGCACTGCACATGGACTCATGCCTTCTCTCACGTATCCCTTCTCCATTAACTCATCTACCTGCCTTTGGAGTTCCTTCGGAAAGACATTTTCAAAATCCTGCACAAGAGACATAACCACACTAGGCAAAGCATTAGATAATTCGTTAGTAGTCAAACATGTTTCTTTAAAAACCAGCAACAACATAGGTTGCCTCATCACTAATGCTCTCCTTACTACACTCGCTCTTGCTACACATCTCTCCTTTTGCAAGGCTGCCCTCTCCTTTTCACTCACCACCAAAGTTGATCCCCCTTCAACTTGGCCTCCTACACTCTTTCCAGCCTTCCTCTCTTTTTCCTTTTGATCTTGACTTTTATATTCCTTTTCTTTCTCATTGTCTTTTGCTCTCTCACTCTCCCTCTGCTTTTCACTCACCTTATGTTTTGCAAACGTCTGTTATAGCTGCAACTGATCCTCATACACTTGTTTGGGTGTTAACGGTTTAAGATTAAAGCTTTTCCCTTGGTGAACAAGCGTATACTTGTTAGAAAAGCCATCATGAACAACCTTCCTATCAAATTGCCATGGCCTCCCTAACAACACATGACATGCTTGCATTGGCACTACATCACATAACACCTCATCCTCATACCTACCAATGCGAAACCCAATCAATGCTTGCTTACTCACCTTAGTCTCTCCACTATCATTCAACCACTGCAATTTATATGGACTAGGGTGTCTAACAGTTTTGAGCCCTAGCCTCTCAACAATAAAGTTACTCACTACATTGGTGCAACTCCCTCCATTGATGATCAAACTACAGATGTGATCTCCTAGATAGCATCTAGTATGAAATATATTCTCTCTTTGCACCTCCTCTTCTTCCTTCACTTGCACATTCAAAGCTCGCTTCACTACTGCCACTAGCCTTCCCATTGCAGGCTCCTCATCATCACTAGCATCCTCTAATGGAGGCATATCATCTTCTTCACTATCCCTCTCAGTCTCATACTCCCCATCATCACGCAAAATCATCACACGCCTATTTGGACATTGACTAGCAATATGGCCTCTACCTTGACATTTTAAACATCTAATGTCACGATTTCTAGAAGTAGAAGAATCAGGGTTACCTTGTTTACCAGGAGTAGAACCCGCTTGCCTCAGCTCCCCTTTTGGTTTGGTGGGTAAAGGCTTTTCTTCCTTCTTCCATTGATTAGTCTTCCAAGTGGATGAACCATTACCCTGTTGAAACCGTGCATTACTACTACCTCTCCTCTTGTGCTGGTTTTCAACCTTTATAGCCATGTGAACCATATCCTCCAGTTCTACATAATGCTGTAATTCAACCACATATTGGATTTCTCTATTCAACCCCGCAAGAAACCTAGCCATTGTAGCCTCTCTATCCTCCTCTACATTCGCCCTAATCATAGTGACTTCCATCTCCTTGAAATACTCATCTACACTTCGGCTTCCCTGCCTCAGAGTTTGCAACTTGTTGTGCAATTCACGATAGTAATACGCAGGCACAAACCGCTTCTTCATCACTCTTTTCATCTCTTCCCAAGACTCAATAGGTGGCTCGCCACTCCTTCTCCTATTCAACATTAGTTGATTCCACCACACTATAGCATAATCCGAAAACTCAATGGCAGCAAGTTTTACTTTCTTTCTCCCACTATAGTTGTGACAATCAAACACCATCTCCACCTTTTTCTCCCATTTTAAGTACACCTCGGGATCATTCTTCCCTTGTAAAGGAGGAATCTTCATCTTTATGCTACTCAATTGATCATCCTCTCTATTCCTATCTCCTTTATCTTCCTAATCCCTAGTTCCTCTATTCCGACCACTATATCCTCTATAACTCCCAACAAAAGGCTCATCAAAGTCATCATCCGACATTTCATCTCCACCCCTCGGTACTCTCCTAGAACGACTCTCCCTCTTATGCCCTTGGAATACATTTGTGGATTGCTCTAGTCTTTGCTCTACCGTCTCATCATTTTGTTCCATTCCCTCTTGGAATATCCTCTTCATTCCACCCCTCAACGCCTCAATTACTAACCTAGCATCAAACCTTCCCCTCTCACCTTCAGGAGAATGTTGTCTCGACATTGTCCCTACAGAAAAGATTAGTACTAACACAAATATATATATAATTAAACCTCACGATACACTCCCTTACGTGTTTCGCTCAAATGATGATATCACACAGTCACTCGTGTATTCTCACAAATAATGATGATATCAACTCGCCAATTTCCTCTTCTCAATTCTCTTGGAACTAACCCGAACTACACCAATTTCCTTCCGTAGAATTCAAAACAACTCTAGGGTTCGTAAATTTTCCTCTATTTTTCTATCCGATTTTTTTTTTGTCTTAGTTGTTGCTCTTGATCACGTTTTTCTTTTCTTTTCTTTTCTCTTCTTTTTTTGTTGTTGTGATTTTTACTCTTTTTTTTTTTTAACAATCGCCTAGTCGATATTACACTATCAAAAGACAATCAATATTACGAAATTGAATACGATAATTGATATGGTCGATTGGAGTTAGGGTTTTTGATATTACCTTCCTCAACCGAACTTGATGTTTTGACAAACCTAAGCTCTGATACCAAACTGATACGAACCACGCCAACCCGTGATGAAACCCAATACCAATACGTTCAGAATTCGTTGCCTAAGACGCCTAAACACCTAAAGTGGAAACCGCGACCCGTTGTCTATAAGCGAGACAAGAACCTTGGTATAAAATGAAGACACCACAATCGGGATGGAAGACCGATTGATAAGTCGAGATGAACGCCATGGAAATCAATCCAATAAGTTCGATTTAGTTCTTGAAGAACCAAGAGAGGTGCCTCTCAAAGATGTTTAATATTCAAAGATGTAAATTCTTAATTGTTCTAAACCCTAGGAGCTTTTATACTAGGGTTACAATTCGTGAAAAACAAGTCCAAAACGACGTAGCTTAGATAAGTTGCGTAAAAACACGAAAACAGAATAAGCTGGCCGGCAAGGGATACACGGCCGTGCACTTTGGCCGTGTATGATTCTGTGCTAAAAAACTAATTCAAGGCTGGATAAGAGCCGCCGATGCATTCAAGACACTCCAAGGATGACAGACATTTTGGGAGGAATTTTTTTCTTGATGAACAATTTTACACCAGGGAAGTACCAGTATTTCAATTTCTGCATTGACATTCTTTTCCTTAATTTTGTGACATATTGGAACAATGAGGACATTGTCCAATTTAAGTATGGGGAAGGGATTATAAATGTAGAAGTATAATGATTGCACACATCATGAGCTTACAAATCCCATGCTTTATTTATGTCCTTAAATTGAAATCCTGAAATTGACTTAGATTGGTGCCCTACTCGCCAACTATTGTGACTAGTTTACATAGTTAAAATTTAATAGTAAAATCTCTAGAGAACGGGGTTTACCTTATGTTTAGCCTTTGAACTTGAGATTGAGTCCTTAAGTTGAAAAAAACAAGCAAGTTTACTTCAAGGAAAAATTGGTTAGGATAAATCTCTCTTGAAATTTCTTTGAGAATACCTTAACACCTAGTGAAAGAGGTAAATGAAATATTTTACTTAGTGATCCCTCAAAAACTTGATCCACGCAAAAAGAGATATAAAATGAGCGTGAATAAATACTGGCAAGTGTACCAGATCGGATCAAGTAATATAGTGAGAGAAGAGTGTCGAACCACGAAGTTTGATTAAGTAATAAACCTATATCAATTTCTACTATTATTTAGGCAATGATGTTTGATGAGAATTGAATGAATTATACTAAATGCTCAAAAAGAGAATTGTGTTTGAAAAATGATGAATTGATGGTGGGAAATAGAATCCACCCTAATTCCACTAATCATATTGTCTTCATGTTATAATAACTCATAGCTATATGGATTTTCACAAGAAATTAACAAAACCTTAATCCTTTATCAAGTTTTAAAGCAATGTTACCTCAATTTAATTTAATAGCTCCCGCTAATTCAAATCAAATGAGGATTCTAATTCACAATCATAAATTTCCCAATTATATGATTGCCTAATATCTTTAAAATAATTTCTCCTAATCCCTTAGTGAAAAATTTAATAAAAATATTGCATGAAACACTTAGGTCAATTTCTAATAAAATTCAATAACGCTGCTTCCACATGAATTATTAAATCTTACTTAGGAATTCCTGATAAAACCTAAATTTCTCTTTCGAGTCATTTACATTTCTATGCATTGATTTCAATTACAAAATACAATTCATAGCAGGACTTCTTATATGAAAATTCTGCATATCTACATTTCCTATAACATGAATACAATGATCATTTTAGTTTGAATTATGGCTTCATCATGTTTCCCATAAGGATGATTTAGAACATTATAGTATGAATATAAAAACAATTGAAATAAATAGATGTAATGGAATTCGTATTGAACAACAAGAATAAACTAATAAATGGCATAAAAGAAAATAAAGTAAATGAAACAATAGCTATAATCTTCAAGAACTTCAATCTTCCAAAATGATTTCTCGAATTCTTCAATTGAAAGCAAACTTCAGCAAAATAACTTTCTTTCTTCAAACTAAAAATTGGAATAACATGAAATGTAAAGGAATTAAAGAAAATATAAAATCCTAAAGTTTCTAAGGGAATTCTAATAATTTCAAAGAAAGACAAATGATGCTAAACAAAGAATCAAAATAGAAGAATTCTAAAACAAAAGGGGATTTTAAACAAAAGGGGATGCTCTCAAGGTTCACACAAGGGGCCTATTTATAGATCCAAAGAGGAGGGGGATAAGGTTGATCTGATGAGGATTTGAGTCAGCAAATTAAATAAGATACGATTTTGGAGAGATTTTCGCAATGGATATCCGGGGAGTAATGAAGGTCGGTTCAAGGCCGGCGGCTTTAATGCTTTTTAAGGCCGGTTTAATATAGGTCGGCTCAAGGCCGGCTCAAAGCCGGCGGCCTTGAATGTAGGCCGGCCCAAGGCCGGCGGCCTTTATTGCAATCCTCCGCTCGCTTCTTCAATTTTGTGAAAAACTCCTCCAATTAAATTGTAATTTACTTTTGGGTCCTCAAAACCTGTATTTTCACAATAAACACCATTAAGTATCATTTCTTTATATTTTCTTATATTATTGAAATAAATTTAATATAAGTCCAAAAGAAAATATAAGTATAATGTGATCTTATCAAGAGGTGCCTCTCAAAGATGTTTAATATTCAAAGATGTAAATTCTTAGTTGTTCTAAACCCTAGGAGCTTTTATACTAGGGTTACAATTCGTGAAAAACAAGTCCAAAACGACGTAGCTTAGATAAGTTGCGTAAAAACACGAAAACAGAATAAGCTGGCCGGTAAGGGATACACGGCCGTGCACTTTGGCCGTGTATGATTCTGTGCCAATTCTTGTCTCTTTACACGGCCGTGCCTTTTAGCCGTGTGTCTGGCTGTGTATGATTCTATGCAATCTTGATATTCCTACACGGCCGTGCCTTGAAAGTACACGCCCTCTTCAACCCGTGTCCGGTGTGACTTGTATAAAAGCAAGGGTCTTCCCATGGTTGTTCCAATCCATTCCAACTTCATGATTGCTCCAATCTTTTCCGGCTTCATGGATAACCTTTATCAACCCGTTAAGTGCTTCCTTGAATCGTTTCGCTCGATTTCTTGTGATCGGTCCAGGCAGCACTTCAAGAGGATCCACATTTCTTCTTCCGACTTGGCTCTCATCATGGATCTCATCATATATGTACACATATGAAGTACAATTACGTATAAAAAGTATGTGGGAGTAAGCATCTATTTGTAGTTTTTTGTAAACAGGGTCAGCATGGGTGTCAACATGGCCATGCTCAAGGTCGTGCTGACTTTGAAATGCGTTATCTTCAGTGCTAGGTTTAGCATGGGCTCTAGCACGACCGTGCTCGGAGCAGGGCTAAAATGTTTCTTGCTTCTGACCATTTTTCTGACTCAGCACTAGCTTCAGCACTAGTTGTGCTAAAGGTTATGCTGAACTGAAATTTCAATTTCCTTCATTTTTTTGCCAAAAATTCATTTTATCTCTTGCTTATACCATCTTTAGCCCTCTCTTTTGTCTCCATTGAAAAATAAAAATAAAAATAAAATAAAATAAAAATAAATAAAAATTTTACAATGGATGTGAAATCGCACTATTGAAGGAGGGTTCAAGAGTGCGAGATGTGATGGGTCAACTTTGAAATTTGAAATGATAGTCTGATGCTTGTTTGTTGAATGGTCAATAGAATTGTTTTACTTCCCTTATGTAGATTGGTTATTATCATATATTGATTGATCACTTTAAGTCGATTAATCAAAAGTTGAGATTTAACTAAAATGAGACATGCATTACACGAGACATTGCATAAGTTTGAAGGCCATCACTGTGACAAGGTATCTGGAAGTAATTGTGATATTACTGAACTGTCCTGAGCAAACTACTGGACCAGGGGATTGTCCGTGCCTTGCCGGTTCCTTGTCCGAAGTGTCTTTGAAGGTGTTGCTCTGACTGTTGGAAGTGCATGGGAGCGTTCGGTGATAAAAATGAATAAATAATAAATATTAAGTAATGAGAAATTAAACTGAGTTGTGAGACCTGGGCACTGATGGTGGCTTCGGAATCCTTAACCCAAGGTCGGGGGGGGGGGGGGGGGGGGGGGGGGGGGGGGTTGCATAAACCCTAGACTTCATGTTGGTTACTAGATACTAGAAGACCACGTAAATTGATGCATTCATGTAGTTGCTCATGTATAGCATATGGTTGGTAACTTGTTTGAAATTGCTTGTGTGATAACAACACTGAGAGATTGCACTCCTATCTCACTAAGCTTATAGCTTACCCTCCTATAGATTTTGTCTTGCAGGTCGCGACTACCTAAACTTTCTTATGGGTCGTCGGACTAAGGTAAGCCTTTGTTATAAAGCTAGAAGATCTTGGATATTGTAGGTGAAAGTGAGGATTAGTACATGAGTTAGTTCGATAGATTTGAATTACGAAAATGTAGGAGCCATGGTAAGCTCAATGGAACTTTTGTATATGTATATGAAATGGGACCTACTGACAATTATGTAAATAGATAATCATCTAATATTTCTATTGGATATGTATATGTTACGAGTATTGGAGTAAATGAATGTTAGAGGCATCGAATGTTATAATGTGATTAAACAGGTATAGTACTTGGATGAAGACGCTTCACGGTTGCCTAGCTAAGGTTAGGCGATCTAATGGGTTGTCACGTTGAGTACCTAGGGAGGGGTGTGACAAGTAGCCCGCTAGACTTAGGAAGCTTCTTATCTTTATAATTGTCTTCGGTTTGTGCTAGTTTACTATTGCTCTTATCTTTTCTAGGTCCATAAGTATCTCATCTCTATTAACCACATGACCTAAAAATACTATTTGTCTTAGCTAGAGTTCACATTTACTGAATTTGGCATATAACTTTTTATCTTGTAACCTACTCAATACTAGTTTCAAGTGTTCTTCATGCTCCTCAATGCTTTTAGAGTATATAAGGATATTGTCTATAAAGACGATTACGAATTTATCCAGAAAATCCATGAATATTCCATTTACTAAATCCATGAATGCAGCTGGTGCATTTGTTAGTTCAACGGGCATCACCAGAAACTCGTAGTGCCCATATCTATTTGGGTGATTGTTGTTTTTTGGATATCTTCTTCTTTGATTCTTAGTTGATGGTAGCCTGATCTTAGGTCTACTTTGGAGAATACCTAAGCTCCTTGCAACTGGTCAAATAGGTCATCTATCCTAGGAAGAGGATATTTGTTTTTATTGTGACCTTATTTAACTCTTTGTAGTCTATATAGAGTCTCATGCTTCTATCTTTCTTCTTCACAAACAGGACTGGTACAACCTAAGGAGAGATACTGGATCTTATAAAACCCTTGTCCTGTAGCTCCTGTAATTGTTTCCTTGGTTCTTCTAATTCCATTGGTGCTATCCTGTGGACTAATTTTGATATGGGTACTATGCCTTATACCAAGTCAATGTTGAATTCTATTTCCTTGGTTAGGGGTAAACCAGGAAGATCTTTTGGAAACACATCAGGAAATTTCCTCACTATCAATACTCCTTCCATCTTAACTTCTTCACTGGCTTCAATAGATATAGTTGCAAGTACACTTTTTCCCCACATCTCATAAGTGGGCAATCTAGTAGGTCTTTGCACTTCTAACTTGTATTCAAAATATCCATCCCCTAGTATATTAAATTGCACCACCATGTTGTGACAGTCAATGGTGGCATGATATTTTGACAGTTAGTTGACACCTAGAACAATATCAAATTTGATTATCTCCAATATTAGGAGGTTTACTAGCATCACCTTACCATGTATTTCTATTCTCAGTCCTCTGCATATTCTACTTATTCTTCCTCTTACTCCCAAGGGAGTTAATAGCTAGACAGTCATTCACGTTTTCAACATTCAAAGCACATGCGCATACAAAATTCTCAGACCCACAGGATACAGAAGCACTGGTATCGAACAACGCATATGCATTGCAGGAGTGTATTGGAAGCATACCTACAATGTTGTTTACATCAGGGATATCTTGGTGTTGCTACTAGTGAATGGTGAACACCCTAGTAGGAACTCTTTGTCTATGACCCATTGCTTGTGGCCTACTTCCCTATCCTCTCACTAGAGGTTTAGCTGCTTGTTGAATTGGCCCTGTCTGTTTTCTAATTTGTCCATAAGGATAGTTGATTGCCTTATGTCCCCTCTGGTTGTACACATGACAGAACATTAATGGGACCGACCTCTCAATGCAATGTTTGCTAATGTATCCTATCTTCCCACAAGAGAAACATGCCCCATCTAGCCATCTGCACTCTTTCAACTCATGAGGCCCATAACATCTGGTACATTTAGTATTTGGGCCTACTGTAGAGAGTGCCAAAGGCATTTATCTGATCTAGAGAGGAGGGGCTGTAGCATTCGGTGTTCTGCTTTGTAGCATGTGATGTCTTTTACCTCTATTTTATCTTTTTCCACTAGAGGCAAGTCTTTTTCCTAGAGCTATTGCTGCTCTGTGGCTCTTCTGTTCTTCTATGATCTTTTTGTTCTGCTCGAGATACTTAACCTTATCAACCATTGCAACATATGTATTTAGCTAAAAGGCCCTTATTGCAAGTTGTAGGTTCAATTCCAAACCTCTTAAGAATCTTTTAGCTCGGAACCTATCATCATTATGTACATTTTCGGGAAGGAACTGGATGAGGCGATTCAACTTTGCCTCATATTCTTAAATTGTTCGGTTCCCTTGTTCATAGTTGTAGTATTCATTCTCTATCTTGTCTCTAGAGCTGCTGGAGAAATATCTTTGATAAAACAACTCCTTAAATACGTCTTAGTTCATGCATTCCCTTGCAAGTTTAGGAACCGGGGCCCACCATTTTGCTGCTGTTCCCTTTAACATGAATGTAACATAATTTACCTTTCTATCTTCTAGTATCTAGAAGGTAGCAAATGTTTTCTCAATTTCTTGTACCTAATCATCAGCTTCGATTAGATCATCTACTAGGAGGTTAAACTCTTTAGCCACTCTAATGAACCTATCAAAGTTGATGGGTTCATTGGCATTCTTGTGCTGTAAGACATTGGGGGCTTGGTGTTGTTGTGCCTGTAGTCCCACCAGGTTGTTCATCGTATGTAGTAGCTGAATTATCTCTTTAGCCATCTGACCTCTTTCCCCTTATGGCTGTGGGTTCTAAACTTCTTCCTCATTAGGGTTATCACGTCTAGTACCCCTTCTAGCACGCCTTCCAACTCCTGATTTGGTGATCCTTCTTGGAGGCATTCTGTTTAAGAAGAGACAACCGAATCTACTTAAGTTAATATCGGTCATGGTCAATGTCATAGTGTGTAAGTATATACACATATACCACTACATATAGGTTTACTCATATATATATAACTTAGTAGTTAGAAGAAGGCAAGTAAAGTAATAATACAAGAAAATAATTCAATAATTAAGTAAACGTCCCATATTTTACCCACTCTCTTCATGTCTCACTATCTTACAAATCAAGTGCTTAATTCCTCTAAAGATCATATCTTATTCTCTATTGTTTAAAACTTACGTCTACTAATCATCGCTTAGCTTTAAGGATCATTACCTAAGCTCTTCAGGATCAACGACTTATGCTTTATATATAAAAAATTAAATCATAAAGATCATCAACCTATTCTCTATAGATTCAAACTTAAGTCTCTAAAGATCATAAACCTAAAGGTCTGATACCACCTTAGTTGTAACGTCCTGAAACCTAGGCTGCACTAGTGTTTGCCATGTGTCCTTATCTCACAAGAATACATTAAGACTCTGAATCAACATTGATACTTTTTGACCTATAACTCCTATATAAAAGCATTCAATACATCCCACAACTTCAAAATAAATTTCATAAATCTATATCAAACATCCAACGTAGCGGAAGTCTATAACTCTAAATTAATATTCTCCAAAAGATAATATCTATTGCATTTAAATAACTTGATTTTCCCAATTTCCTAATCACCATAATAGTAATGGTAATCTTCATCTTCTTCTCTTTGTAGTTCATCCATACCCAAGTTATCTTCTGGGTTATCATTTCCTTCAACACCTGCATATAAAAATATTCCCCGAAGGGTGAGCTAATGCTCAGTACTTATAATACAAACACACACGCATGAACAAACACGAACAGGTATCACATACACCATGCAATACTTAAACACATGCAATCGTTTCATAATACAATTTATGTCCACAAGCAACAACCGAGTACTCATAACCCCCTTAACATACTTAACACATTGGAAGATAAATTGGTGATGGGAACCGCCACTGCGGGCCCTACACCTATGATTCCTTAATCTTTAAACTTGGTGATGGGAACTACTATTATGAGCCCTACACTCATGGTACACTTGATCTTAGTGGTGGGAACTGCCACTACGGGCCCCACACCTATGTTTACTTAAATCACTTAATCCCGGTGTTGGGAATTACCATTACGGGCCCACACCCATGTCAACTTAAACCACTTAATCCAATATTCAACCTAGATCATTTCCAAGCATGAATCCATTAAGGACAACGTCACAAAAGGTCATTAGGGTGCTCCTTAGGGATTTGCATTACAGGCCCCTAGGTTGAGCCAAGCACATGCAACATATAACTTAAACACTTAAGCCAAATCATTCAACTTAATCAAATTCAATGCATAAGCTAACTTAAACAAGCACAAATCAACACATAAGTTACACGTATCTTGAATCCTAGCCTTAAGCACTTCTAGTCCTAGACTTAAGCTAAACTGAAATGTATACATCATAAACACATCCTTCTTAGTATTAATCTAAGATTAATATCATCTCTTAATTCTCTTAATCTTATTCATTTAAGTTCTTTAAAGCTTTAATAGCTATCTAGGTTGCATGTAAATTAGCTTAATTAGAAGTTAAATGAATATATAATCACATTATGTTTTATTCAACCCGACCATATTGGGGGTCGTATTGCTTAACACGGGCTAGTACACGACCGTGTTAAAGGTCGTGTATCTTTCAGTGTAAAGTTTGGCTTCAATACGGTTGGAACACGATTATGTTGGGAGGTCGTGTTTCCTTTGATTCAACACGGTTGAAACATGACCGTGTAAAGAGGTTGTGTATCTTTTGGTATGAGTTTCAAATTCAACATGGTTGAAATACGATGGTGTTGAGAGGTTGTGTACTTCTCAGCCAATTCCATGAACCTTAATTCTTTTACTCCAAATTCTCCTAAACTCGTTTCTCTTTATCCTTAGACTTAATTAAATCTCTAAAATATGTAAATACATCTAAATTACAAGGATTTTCATACTCACATCAAAATTCCACAAATCGTATCATTGAGTCATTAATTCTTGTTCTCATATCATCCTTTCTCAAATTTCGAGTTTTAGATGAACAAAGTGATGTTACTATATTAGATTATCCATTCTCCATAAAAATGCTTGGATAAAAACCCTTACCTCTCATACTTAGAATTAGGTTGCGTTGTTTTCCTTTTGTCGTCTTAGGGTTTTTTCAAAGTGCGTTTCCTTATCTACTATTTTACTGTGAGGGAGTGAAAAAAGAAGGAATGTTAGGTCATCTAATGTTAAATACTCCCTTTTTGAAATGTCCAAATTGCCCCTTGAAGTTTTATAAATTTCCCATCCTTTTCCTTAGCTCTTTGTGATAACATATATATTAAAATAAATAAAAATTTTCAAGTGTTACAGAACCTTCATATGAATTGTTCTACGATAGAAGGCCATCCATTTCATACTTCATATGTTTTGATGCACATGTTTCGGTAAAAAGAATGCAAATAATCTTGGTAAGTTTGATGAACAATCAAATGATGCAATCTTTTTAGGATATTCAAAAAGCAGTAAAGCTTATCGTGTTTTCAATAAAACAATAAAGTAGTTGAAGAATCCATCAATGTATGTTTTCTTAATGAAGTGAAAGATGATTTTGATGATGATGAAGTGTTTATGCTTATGAAGAAAAATAAGAATATTCAATATGAATCTAATATAGATAAAAAAAGAAGAACCATCTGATGAAATCTTAAAATATGATAACTTAAAGACTAAAGCAAAAGGTAATTTAAAAGGTAATCCAGAAGGTAATCCTCAAAGTTCAAAAACCTGGAAGTATAAATCATCTCATACCCCCAATTTAATTATTAGCAATATAGATTCAAGAATGAAAACTAAATCTAAGTTGCAAAAACTTGAAAATCATTTTGCTTTATTGTATAAATTTGAGCTAAATAATGTTGATGAAGCATTAAATGATAGTAACTGGATCAATGCAATGCAAAAAGAATTAAGCTAATTCCAAAGAAATAATTCTTAGAATCTAGTACTTAAACCTCAAAAATAAGTTTATGATAGGCACTAAATGGGTTTTTAAAAATAAACTAAATGAAAATGGTAAGATTATTAGAAATAAAGCTATGCTAGTAGCTAAAGGATATTCACAAGAGAAAGGCATAGATTATGATGAAACTTATTCTCCTACTGTTAGACTTGAAGCTATGTGACTTTTGCTTGTTTATACTTGTTTTAAAGATTTTAAGTTGCTCCAAATGGATGTAAAAAAAGCTTTCTTGAATGGTTATATCAAAGAAGAAGTATATGTTGAACAACCTCTTGGATTTGAGGATCCTTTTAAGCCTGAGTATGTTTTTAAGTTAAGAAAAGCTTTGTATGGACTTAAATAAGCACAAAGAGCTTAGCATGAGAGACTTAGCGAGTATCTAATCTCTAATGGTTATCAAAGAGGTATGATTGACATAATTTTATTCTTGAAACACTATGATAATGATATATTAGTTGTACAAATCTATGTAGATGACGTAATTTTTGATCAACTAATGAAAAATATTATTAAGAGTTTACAAAGCTTATGTAGGTAGAATTTGAAATGTCAATGATGGGTAAGCTGAAATTCTTCTTAGGTTTACAAATGAAGTAAACAAATTAAAGAATTTTCATTCATCAAAAGAAGCATACTAGGTAGATATTGAAAAAGTTTGGATATAAAAATTCAAAGGAAGTAGCTACCCCAATGAGTTCTTCTATTAGGTTAGATCTTGATTCTCAAGGCAAAATAATCAATGAAAAATTATTTAGAAGCTTAATTGGTTCATTTCTGTATTTGACTGCATCTAGACTAGATATTCTATTTTTTGTTTATATTTGTGCAAGATTTCAAAATAATCCAATTGAAATATATTTAAAAGTTGTTAAAAGAATTTTCAAGTTCATTGTATGCACTATAAAGTTAAGAAATGATATCAAAAAAATCAAGGTTTTGAATTAATTGAATACTTAGTTGATGATTATGTAGGATGTAAAGTGGATAAAAAGAGTACTTTTGGTACTTGTCAATTCTTAGAAGATAAACTAATTTCTTGGTTTTTAAGAAACAGAACTCATTTGCTCTATCAATAGTAGAAGTTGATTATGTCTCAATTGGAAATCTTTGTGCATAATTTCTTTGGATAAAACAGCAATTACAAGATTATGGATTAATCTATAAAAATATTCCTATAAAATGTGATAATACAAGTGCTATAAATTTGACAAAAAAATCCTATGCATCATTCAAGATCTAAACTTATAAAAATTAGACATCTTGTTATCAGGATCATGTTGCAAATGGAAATATTAATATTGAATTTGTTTCTATTGAAAATCAATATTAAGATATTTTTACAAACTATTAAATAAAAATAGATTTGAATTTTTGAGAATTGAAATTGGTATGTGTAATTCCTTTTAATGTATTTATTTTATATTTTCTACATATGTTTTATATATGGATAATAGTAAATAAAAAAATACATTATTTTTTGGAAAATAAGCATATTAAAAGATTTTCATAGCCATTGAAGCACTCTTCCCAATTCTTTTAAATCAGAAACTAAATTAGAGAGTAACCCTTCACTGTCTCAAAAACTATATCTTAAAATTGATCAAACTCTAGGCTTCCTCACGATTGAATTTAAAAAAGGAAACTAAAAAACTATTCAATTTTGAATTCCAAACCTTACAATGGATCTAAGAAACTCCTCTAGAATAGCATTTAAGGGTGTCAAGTCCAAGAAAAAACAAAGAAACCATTACCATTTGGGTCTAATTATCTGATTTTGAGCAAATGGTATGTTTAGACAAAAATAACTAGAAAAAGAAGGAAATAAGGTTGAACAAAGTGTACGGCCATGTTAAAGAGATGTTTGATAATGAGGGAAGTGAGAATGAAGAAATGGTTAGTGAAAATAAGTCTATTAGAAATGGTTCTAGGATTGATGACACAGAATTGGACTTTGACACTGAAATTGACTTTGAAGAATTAGAAGAGTAGGAACTAGAACTAAAAAAGAAGAAAAGAACAAAGAAGAGAAAATCGTATTCTAAATCAACATCTGATTGGAAGTCCATAAAAAAACTTCAAACAAGGAAAATGAAAAGAACTTCAAACATGATATTGGAATGTTCTTTTGTGGACTTCAAACTTTTTAGAAATAATGGCTTTTATTAAGATCGTTAGCTGGATCGGATAGAATGTAAAGATTTGTGCAATGTAACTGATAGTGTGGATGAGGATTTAGTAAGAGAGTTTGATATTCTCAAAACTAAGATTAAGCACATACAAAACCAATTTGAAAGACAATCAAATAATGTCAATCAAATTAGTAATCAAATGGCGCAAAACCTCACTATTTATGAACCAATTCTTAAATAATGGTGTGACCAATCTTAATTCCAAGTATGATGATGCTCTGATACCAAATTATGATGTGTCTAAAAGGGAGTTTAAGCACATGCAAATAAACCAATTGAACAACTCCAAAATGATAAGATCAAAAATCGGTTCAAAGGACAACAAAATTGCGTGATCCTTTATGATGTAAGATGAGCCGAATGTTATAGTTTTCAAGGGAACAATATTACAAAGATGAAATCCTCAATTGCAACACTAAATACACTTGAAATCCCACGCGAATAATACAAAATCAGCAAGAACAAATCCGTGATCCACTTCCCACACAAAAATGATCCACGGTTCAAGTGTGGCTAAATTGAAGGTTAAAAACCAAGGCTAAAAACCAATCAATTAAGCAATAATAAATTGATTACAAATGCAATCAAATCTAAACAAGAAACATCCAATCCAACCCTAGATATAACTCACTAGTGATGAAAAGGAAACACAACAAAAAGGAATTGATATTACTCACAATTTCTCCTTGTTGCACTCGCCACAATTCCAATTCTTGGGATTGAAATTGATAAGAGCAATTGAACTAAGGAATGAACCCTAATTCTCTCACGTAAAAGGTGAAGTGTATTCTAAAAAATTCTCCCCCAAAAACCCTACTTAAACAAGTATTTATACTTGACTCCCTTTAGGGTTCAAAAGTTCACAAAATTATAAGTATGCCACTTTTAGGGTGGCTGGTCCTAAAAACATAATTACAAGTAAATGAAAAGTGTCCCAAAAAATGACAACATAAATAGTCTAAAGAAAATAAATTACAAGTAAAAATAGTCTTCAACATGCTAATTCTTCAATAGGATTTGTCGACCCAGATCATCGCCAGTTTAGGTCGGTCCATGGATAACCCACAAGCTGAGTCTGAGTGAGTTTATCCATCGCCCTGTAAAGCATGATAAGTGTTCCTGTTGGAATATTCAATAGAAAAATAAGAGAAAAGAGGTTAGTAGACAAATAATTCCTAGGTCAATTTGCTCAAAATGGGCCTTCATTTCCAAGATTTGAAATCCCTTAGCTCTTGCCCTAATGATAGGTCTTGACGGATTTTGATTCTTATCATCTCCTCGGGCCTCAGAAAGATTTGTCCTCAAATCTGACAGATCAAATACAGTAGAGACTTTGTTTCCTCTTAGCAAGCCACCTGAAGAAGTATCACTACAAAATCCCAATATCTGAAATACCATAAGGGGTGATTGTTTTCTCTCCTCCATTTCTAGGAGAGAAATGACCCATTATCCATTGAGGTCTCCCCTGTCTCAACCCGTTCCATTGAAATTGTTTTCTCCTTCTCCAGCTCATCTGTATGGTGCTGACCCTCATGGCCCTCTAATGGTTGGTCTGACTGCTCATGACCCTCTGAAACCTCTTAAGGTGAATACAACTGTCTCTAAACAGTCTGGCTCTCTAATGATGAGCTCATCTGACTCTGACCTTGAAAATTCTCCAATGGTTTACTCAACTGCTCATGAGCCTCTAGTACCTTTGAAGGTTGGCATGTCTGCTTTTGCACAATTTGGCCCTCTAAAGGTTGGTTCATGTGGTTGTGATTCTCAAGAATCTCTAATGGTCTACGGATCTGTTGCTGAACCTTTTGGACCTCTGAAGGCATTGAATTCAGAATAATACGTTTTCCATTCTTCTAGAATACATAAGTATTCTTGAAGCCATCATGTAAGACCCTCCTGTCATATAACCAAGGCTTGCCAAGCAATATATGGGATGCACACATAGGTAGAATATCACACTCGATTTCATCATAGTATTCATCCCCTACACTAAAGGGTACCTTAGCCCTTTGGGTCACACAAAGTCCATCTTGATCATTCAACCAATGTAATGTATAGGGTTTAGGATGCGAGGTAGTTACAAGTTTCAACTTTGATACTAATGATGTAGCTACAACATTAGTACAATTACCACCATCAACAATAATTACGCACAAGTTTCCTTGTACCCTACAAGAAGTATGGAACAAATTTTCTCTTTGTCCATCATCAATGGTTGGAGAAGAAGTCAATACTTGATGTACAAAAGTAGTAGAAGTATACACATGATTTGACATGGTTGCTAACTAACTTCAACAAGTTAACAACACACTTCACTACATGTACCACAACAACACACCCTCACACACCTACGGTACACACACAACCAATACTAGAAATACTTATTGTCACTTCAAGTAAAGTCAAATAAACTAATTGAAGTACAAATAAATACTTCTAAGTAGTTAAGAAATTAAATTTACTAACAAGTGTTTAAGTAATAAGTTTCAATTACTTTCACACTTTGATGTTTGTTTTTGAATTCAAATTCTACTACTCAAACCCTCCTTTTCTTGCCACGATTTTACACTATAAATAACCACAATTTGCAGCATGTTACACTACATACAAATGCACAAATTCACAAGTGGCAATTCCCTTACTTACACATTCACTTCGCCACATATACACACATAATCAACAATTCACTTATGGTACACTATCTTCACTACAACTTACTTCACGTGCAGCACTTTCACCTTAACACACTCACACTTCACGTTGCAACACTCCTTTACAATAGAATTCCAATTGGCCACTCACAACAACTCACTTCACACCACCACTTACAAACAAGGCAGCAACAAATTCAAATTCCACTTTAAATGCAACCTCTTCTACAAATAGTAAGAAGCAAATTCAAATTCAAATAGTCATTTACTCAACTATCACACAATAACTTCTTTCAACTTAAAAAATGGTGTTTAAATTTGAAATAATTTCCTTTTTTCCACACTCTTCAAATCTGGAAATGGTAAAAGACAACCACAAGTCTAAAATCATCAACACTCCATTCACTATCCTTTGCTTTCAAAATTCAAACTACAATTTTGAAATCATCAACTCTCCTTTTGCTCTTCTTTTTTTTTCAAATTTTCCACTTTTTCCAAGTGATCACAAATGATCACAAAGAAACACTACTCTTCCTTACGGCAAGCTCAAGGACACTACGTTGTAATTCCTTCAATCAACATACACACACAATGCCGCACACACATAACCTTCACTTAACACACAAACACAATGCCACACACACACTTCCACATGTTGCACTCCTCCACTTCAAACACAATTTCAAATCGCAACTTTACAAAGGAAGCTCAATTCAAATTTAAATGGTTTCACTTATTGCAACCTTTCCACAATTGGTAAGAAGCAACTTTCAAATTCAAATGAACACATAATAACTTCTACCACTTAATGTGTGTTTTGAAAATCAAATGGCTTCCATATACTCCACATAATTCAATTATAAAAATTCACAAGATACTCCCTATTTCCGAAAACACACAAGTAAGGAATACACTTCCACTTTCTTCACAAATGAGGCAATTTTAAGTTTTGAATTTTGAATCAAGAAAATGTACTTCTACTCCTTCCCTTCATGGAAATTTTCAACAACAAGGAGCTACAACAAAACCTCAAATTCTACTTTAACATATAACAATTACAACTCCTCAACAATACAATTAAGCAACTCAATCCTCCATACACATACAATTTCGGATCAAAAGAAATGAAGAACCCTAATTGATAATGAAGATCACGAAATCAACAAACACCAATCCCTTCTCTTATCTTGAGCTCTGATACCAAGAGATGATATGCTCAAAATCAAGATTAAGCAGATACAAAACCAATTTGAAAGACAATAAAAAAATGTCAATCAAACTAGTAATCAAATGGCGCAAAACCTCACTATTTATGAACCAATTCTTAAATAATGGTGTGACCAATCTTAATTCCAAGTATGATGATGCTCTGATACCAAATTATGATGTGCCTAAAAGGGAGTTTAAGCACATGCAAATAAACCAATTGAACAACTCCAAAATGATAAGATCAAAAATCGGTTCAAAGGACAACAAAATTGCGTGATCCTTTATGATGTAAGATGAGCCGAATGTTATAGTTTTCAGGGGAACAATATTACAAAGATGAAATCCTCAATTGCAACACTAAATACACTTGAAATCCCACACGAATAATACAATATCAGCAAGAACAAATCCGTGATCCACTTCCCACATAAAAATGATCCACGATTCAAGTGTGGCTAAATTGAAGGTTAAAAACTAAGGCTAAAAACCAATCAATTAAGAAATAATAAATTGATTACAAATGCAATCAAATTTGAACAAGAAACACCCAATCCAACCCTAGATATAACTCACTAGTGATGAAAAGGAAACACAACAAAAAGGAATTGATATTACTCACAATTTCTCCTTGTTGCACTCGCCACAATTCCAATTCTTGGGATTGAAATTGATAAGAGCAATTGAACTAAGGAATGAACCCTAATTCTCTCACGTAAAAGGTGAAGTGTATTCTGAAAAATTCTCTCCAAAAACCCTACTTAAGCAAGTATTTATACTTGCTCCCTTTAGGGTTAAAAAGTTTACAAAATTACAAGTATGCCACTTTTAGTGTGGCCAGTCCTAAAAACATAATTACAAGGAAATGAAAAGTGTCCCAAAAACTTACAACATAAATAGTCCAAAGAAAATAAATTACAAGTAAAAATAGTCTTCAACACGCTAATTCTTCAATAGGATTCGTCGGCCCAACTCATCGCCGGTTTAGGTCGGTCCATAGATAACCCACAAGCTGAGTCTGAGTGAGTTTGTCCATCATCCTGTAAAGCATGATAAGTGTTCTTGTTAGAATATACAATACATGAATAAGAGAAAAGAGGTTAGTAGACAAATAATTCTTGGGTCAATTTGCTCAAAATGGGCCCTCATTGTCAAAATTTGAAATCCCTTAGCTCTTGCCCTAATGATAGGTCTTGACGGATTTTGATTCGTATCAAAGTTTTATAATAATTTGGGGATATTGGAGGGTTTAGTTTTGAAATCACGAATTTCAAGAAAGTTTATGAAGATTAGTAGGAAAAATCTCATTGATTGCTTTAATATGAAGGATGGAAAGGATAATGAAAAGCTAATCAATCCTACTAAAAATGAGGTTTTTAAGGAGATCAATGATTGAGTTAGAAATTTTGTAGAAACACATAGATTTTCTACAGAATTTGAATTGCTGAAAAGACTTTAGCATAAAGTTATTATAGATTGCATATTGTTGAAGAATGGAAGTAAAACAACGATTTCTAAAGAAGAGGCAGTGGTAATCTTAGCAATGAAAAACAAATTGAAAATTGATATGCCAAGTAAGATATTGAAGCACATGTGGAGGATTAGAGGATATAGACCATATGGAAACCTTTTGATGAAAATGTTCAGTTTTAAGAAACTTAGTCTACCTAAGAAGACGAAATCACTAATCGAATTGAAAAGGATTGGTGAAACAAATTTAAAACATATGAACATTTTGGTGAAAGAAAAGTTTTGGTTTTCAAAGGATGGAGCATTTTATAGACATCTTAAATTTAGTAAGGTTAAGTTTGATTAGAAGAAGGTGAAGGGAATTGTTGAGGGGGAGTTCTTGTTGGACTCAGAAAGTGGTTTAGAAGATTCTAAACAATCTAGTAAGGAGGCAAACATACCCCCTAAGAGAGCTAGCAAAGAAGTTATGAAGGAGAAGAAGAAGAAAAAGTTTAATATTAGAGCTGGAGAGAAATTTGAAATTAATGAAGGAAAGAAGGTTCATGAAGATAATGAGTTAGAAAGTGACTCAAAAGGCATTCTTGGTAAACCTTTAAAGAGTCTTCAAAACCTAGCCTCAATGTTGACCTTACTGATCTAATGGAGAAAAGGCTTGCTGAAATGAGGAAGGACCTTCAAAAGTTAGTATTAGATGTACTAAAAGGTTTTGAAAAACCTAATCCAAAACATCATGAGACTAGTCCTTCATTAACATCCCTTAAATCGATTAGATCTTCCTCTTCTAAATAGAGTCCTATTGCTTCACAAGCTAATGTGGAATAGGATCAAAACTCTTCACCAACTTCTCCTGCTACCTCAAATGCTAAGCCATCATCACCTTAAGCCCGGATTGTTTCTCCAAGGAATCCAAGTGAATCACCACCAAACATGCAAATCATTCTTTACTAACCTCTAGATTTTAACAAATTCCAATCTCAATAACCTGAAGATGCTCTTGCTTTAAGAAAGTCTAGAAGATTTAAAAGATGTGTTAGAAAATCTGTTAAGAAAACTACTATAAAGAAAAATCAGTTGATATTTATACTATTAAGAGTATTTTGTTGTCTATATTTACTGTTACATTTGCGTTTAATGAAGAATCTACTTTATATTACTGTTATATTCTTAGATGTTAATGTTCTCATTTGTTATATTAATTTTCTTCTTTTCTTATTTTTCTATTCATAACAAAAAGGAGGAGAAATATGTGATATGTGTGAAAAATAAACAAAAACTTAAAGTATTAATAAAGAAAAAGGAATATGAAAAGTTGAATAAATGTTTTTGTTTATAAAGGGTTTTGTTTTCATCAATATCTAATATGTCAAAAAAAAGTGTGAAAATAAACAAAAACTCAAAGTATTAATAAAGAAAAAGGAATATGAAAAATTGAATAAATATTTTTGTTTATAAAGGGTTTGTTATCATAGAAAAGGGGAAGAATGTTAAGTTCTCTTGATAATAACAAAAAGCTAAGAGGTTACTAGCTAAGTTATTAAGTGTGTAGATAAATAATGCACATGTAATTTAGTTTAATCTCTTAGAAGAAAATTTTTCCTCTCAAGCTTTTACTTAAAAGGTAATTTAGAGACTAACTCAGAGAGTAGACTTGTTATATGACTCTCAAGCTTTTAGTTAGAAGGTAACTCAAAGACTGACCTAGAGAGTAGACTTGCTACATTAATATAACTGTAGAAACAAGTAGCATGTTATAAGATGAGTTTGAAGATTTAATCAACTTGAAGACTCAGTTCTAAAGTTGAATGTATTTAGGTAATACATTCAAAATGTTCCACAAAGTTGGTTAATATATCTAGGGGATTTGAAATTATAATTAGTTTAAAGATTAAAATTAAAGTTGGTTCAGACTTGACGAAGCAAAAAATGTTTGATGAAGATTTATATTGTTCAAAATTCAAAGTTGTGCTTGAGGAGTAGAAAATATTTAAAAACGATAACAACTGAAATACATTTTTATTTTTAAGGGATATGAAGTCAACTATTTTTTTGAAGATATTATCTACACACTTCACTAACAACATGGAACTAATCAAGGAAAATTTTTGAATTAGAGATAAATAGCAAAATATCTAGAGTAAGTCCTATCTCCAACGTTTAGCTTATCCTCTTCTAGCCGTTGCATGATCAGAAGTGATATATCCTTAGCATCCAAGAAGAACAAAACTAAATTGAACATGAAGAAAAAATACTTAGCATTCTCTATGGAAAAAAAATAAATTCCGTTACATTTCTTTTTTTATTTTGTACCAAACTTGGTAAGGATTACATTTTCTTTATTTTTCATATATTTTGATAATTTTTGTAAGAGTTAGATTATAAATAGGCTTAGAGTCTAGAGATAGCTAAGTGATAGTTATAAAGTCTCACAGAGTGAATTTTGATCACTATTTGTAAATCTCATTTTGTGATTTGATATAGTGGAACATACTAGTGTGGAATATCGAGTTCCCAGCTTGGAGCTAGAAGAGAGGTGTAACACCCTGAAACCAAGGCTGCGCTAGTGCTCGCTATGTGTCCTTATCTCACAAGAACATGTTAAGGCTCTAAAACAAATCTGATACATTTTAACTTATAACTCCTATAATAAAAGCATTTCATATATCTCCAAAGTTTCAAATAATAACTTAACCCATATCAAACATCTAACGCAGCAGAAATCTTTAAACACCAAAAATGACAATTCTCAACAAATACTATCTATTACAATTAAACATCATAATTCTTCTTAAAACTTAATCACCATAATAATAATAGTACTCTTCATCTTCCTCTCTCTGTGGTTCAACTAAACCCAAGTCTTCTTCTAGGTTCTCATATCTTTTAACACCTACATCTAAAAATGATTCCTTAAAGGGTGAGCTAATGCCTAGTATGTATAACACAAACACATATGCATGAACAAACATAAACGAGTATCACACACATTATGCAAAACTTAAACATAGACAATAATTTCTTATTATAATTTTATGTCCACAAGCAAACAATAGGGTACTCATGACCCCCTTAACACACTTAACACATTAGAGCATGTCTTGGTGATGGGAACTACCACTACGAGCTCTACACCCATGATCCCTTAATCCTTAAACTTGGTGATGGGAACTGCCACTATGGGCCCCACACCCATGTCCGCTTAAACACTTAAAGTTGGTGATGGGAACTGCCACTACAGGCCCCATACCTATGTACACTTAACCACTTGAACTTGGTGATGGGAACTACCACTATAGGCCCCACACCTATGTACACTTAAACACTTGAACAACATCCAACCTAGATCATTTCCAAGTATGACTCTACTAAGAATAACATCACACAAGGATCATTGGGGTGCTCCCTAGGGATCTGCCACTACGAGCCCTTATGCCGAGCTAAGCACATACAACATGTCACTTAAACACTTAAACTGAATCGTTCACTTAATCAATTTCAAAAACATATACTAATGTAATCAAAAACTGAACAACTCTTCTTAGTATTCAATTTAAGATCAATATCATTCTTAATCTCCTTAATCCTGTTCATTTAATTTCTCTACGGCCTTACTAGTTATTTAAGTTGCGTGGAAATTAGTTTAAATCAAAGTTAAACAAACATATAATCTTGTTATACTTTATTCAATACGGTCATGTTGGGGACTGTGTTTCTCAACATGGGTTGAAACATGACCGTGTTAATGGTCATATATCTTTTAGTGTATAACTAGGCTTCAACATAGTTGGAACACGGTTGTGTTAGGAGGGTGTGTTATTCTTAACTCAATATGATCGAGGCACGACCATGTTAGAAGGTCGTGTATCTCTTGGTACATCTTTTACACTTAACACAGTCTAAACATGACCATGTTGGAAGGTCGTGTTGCCCTTAACTCAACACGCTCAAAAGACGACCATATTGGAAGGCCATGTATCTCTTAGTATACCCTTCCATTTCAACACGGTCGAAACATAACCGTGTTGAGAGGTCGTGTTACCCTCAGCAATCTCCATAAACCCTTATTCTCTTACTTCAATTCCTCCTAAACCTAATCCTTCCTATTCCTAAGCTTAATTATGTCTCTAAAATTCGTAATTATAAATAAATTATACAGATTAGATTACTCACTTCAATTCCACAAATTGCAAATCTTGGATTCATTGATTCTCATTCTCCTATCATCCTTGTTTAAACTTCGTGTTTTACATGAGTAAGCTATTTGCATAAATTCCGAATTCCATAATCCTAATTTAAATTTCTTATAACATCCTTACCTTGAGTTCTTTGGAATTAGACCTCTTTGGTGTCCTTTCGTCTTAGGTTCCTTTGTAAGATTCCTTCTCCTTCTCTCTCGTTATACGGCTGTAAAGTGTCCAAGTGCAAAAAAAGAAGAAACACCCTAGGTTATTTTGTTTTTTATAGTTTAACTAACAAAAGACGAATTTGCCCTTATCCCATTGTCCTATTTACAACATTGTCATTTATTATGTTTATATATATATTTATATAAGATAAAAGATAAAAAAAAATGTATATTATATTCTCCCTACCTTATTAAAACTTTCATCCTTGAAAGTTACCTGGATTTAGGAAGAGTTCTGGATGCTTTCTCTTCATTTTTTCTTCTAACTCCTATGTCGCTTCCTTTTTTGTTTGGTTTGTCCATTGCACTTTAACATAAGGGATCATTTTCCTTCTTAGCACCCATTCTTTAGTGTCCAAAATCCTGATTAGCCTTTCCAAAGATGTCAGATTTGGCTACACATTCAATGGTTCCAAGGCCACTATCTAATCCAGGTTGGATTTGTACTTCCTTAACATGGATACATGGAATACATCATGTACCTCGACTAAATTTGGTGGAAGGGCTAATCTGTAAGCCACTGTGCCTATTCTCTCCACTATCTCAAATGGGCCTATATACCTCGAGTTTAGCTTTCCCCTCAACCCGAATCTGATCTCTCCTTTTGTTGGAGAAATCCTCAATAATACCTTATCTCCCACTTGGAATTCTAAAGGACGCCTTCTCTTGTCTACATAGCCCTTTTGTCGAGACCGGGCCGTCTGTATTCTCTGTTTGATTAGTTTTACCTTGTCAACTACTTCTAGAACTAACTCCGGCCCCATCATCTATCTTTCTCTCACTTTATCCCAATGCAGTGGAGATTTGCACCTTCTTCCATAAAGAGCTTCATATGGTGCCATCTGAATAGTTGCCCGGTAACTATTATTATAGGCAAACTCCACTAGAGGTATATGCTCATTCCAATTTCCTCCAAAGTCTAGTGTACATGCCCTAAGTAAATCTTCTAGTATTTGTATATTCTTTTTAGACTGACCATCTATCTATAGGTGGAATGTTGTACTAAATTGTAGCTTGGTGCCCAATGCCTTGTGAAGGCTGTTCCAAAATCTACTCACAAACCTAGTGTCTCTATCAGAAGTGATTGTTACTGGCAGTCCATCTAATCTGACTATCTCCTGTATATATATTTGAGCCAGTTTCTCCAATTTATATCTTACTCTGATAGGTATGAAATGAGCAGACTTAGTCAATCTATCTACTATGACCTAAACTACATCTTGTTTCATTTTGGTATTTGGGAGGGCTATAACAAAATCCATTGTCACATGCTCCTTTTTCCACTCCAGTACTGGAAGAGGCTGTAATTCTCCAGTTGGTCTCTAGTGTTCTATTCTGATCCACTAGCATGTGAGGCATTTGGCTACATATTCTGCTATTTCTCTCTTCATGTTTCTCCACCAATAACAGCTCTTCACATCCTTGTACATTTTAGTACTCCCAAGATGTATTGTACAAGTGGAATGATGCGCTTCTTTCATTATCTCTCTCTTCAATTCTGCACCCCTTGCCACACATAGTCTTATTTTGTACCTTAAGGTCCCTTCAGCATCTAAGTTGAATTCTGGTGCCTTGCTTTGTTCCATTCTGCTGTTGAGCTCTTGAATGTCCTTATCTTCCATCTGACTCGATTTAATTCTATCTACAATGGTTGGTTGAATCCTTAAAGTAGCCATTTTTACTCCCACTTCTTGTGTTAAGACATCTAGCTCCATTTTGTGCATGTCTTCCAATAACGCTTTCTGTAAAGTGATGAGAGTGGCTACATTACCCTGTTTCTTTCTACTAAGGACATCTGCCACCACATTGGCTTTTCTTGGATGGTATTGTATTTCCAGATCATAATATTTGATTAACTCCAACCATCTCCTCTGTTTCATGTTCAACTCTTTCTATGTAAATATGTACTTCAGGCTTCTATGGTCACTGAAGATTTTGCACCTTTCTTGATGTACTCAAGACCAATTACAAGTTCACAAATGCAAATGAGGATCCAATTGAATGATACACGATCAAAATGTCATGAACCCTAAATTGAAAATGAAACCTAAAATGGCATGAAAAAGGATAGAAAAAGAAGAACTAATTCCTCACCAGATATTACTCACTAGTTAGAATTAAGATGGATTTGATGTTATTGATATTACACATAATAAGGATCAAATCCCACTCGCCACACTTCAAGAAGAAATGATATGAGCAAATAGCGTGAAAGGAAGTGTCCCTCAAGGTTTTCAATATCTGAAAAATGATGTGTCAAAAAGTCCCTTACAAAACCTAATTAGCAAGTATTTATACCCTACTCTAAACAAGGAAATTACAACAATGCCAAATAGTAAAAAATCAGTCCTATGAGTCACATGAAGAATTGATTCTCCATGTGAAAGAGAAGTGAAGATGGTCGGTTTTTCTCAAGTGAAATGTAAATGAAATGAAGGTTGGTTCCTCTTGTCTTTGTAGGTTCAATTTGGTTCATAATGGACCGTGATCCATTCACAAACCAATTGCTATTGTGCTTGATCGTTTTCTTGTAAAAACCGATAAAAATGTACTTGCTAAAATATGAAAACAATTACTATAAAATAAATAAAGATAAAATGTGAATGTCTAGGTTCCATTTGGTTCAAGTGTGCTTCTCAATGCCGGGTCCAGAGGTTTTATTCCCATCATTTCTCCATATACGTAATGTCTCCATAGTTTCAAAGCTAGCACTACAGTTGCCAATTCTAAGTTGTGAGTTGGGTAGTTCTTTTCATACGGTTTCAATTGTCGAGATGCATATGCTATTACTTGACCACCTTGCATCATACACACCCCAATCCTTGAATTGAGGCATCGCTATGCACTGTAAACTCTTTTCCACTCTTGGGCAAAGTCAAAACTGGCGTTGACACCAGTTTCTCTTTGAGTGTCTGAAAGTTGACTTCACATCTATCATCTAATTCGAATTTCATACCTTTCTTTGTCAGTCTGGTGAGAGTAGTTTCTATTTTGGAAAACCCTTCTATAAATCTCCTATAGTAGCCTACTAGACCTAGGAAGCTTCTTACCTCTATAACTGTCTTCGGTCTGTGCCAATCTACTATTGCTCTCACCTTTTATAGGTCCATAGATATACCACTCTTGTTAACAACATGACCCAAGAAGACTACTTGTTCCAGCCAAAATTCACATTTACTAAATTTGGCATACAACTTCTCATCTTATAGCTTGCCTAATATTAGTCTCAAGTGCTCTTCATGCTCCTCAATACTTTTAGAGTATATTAGAATATTGTCTATAAAGACGATTACAAACTTATCCAAGAAATCGCAAAATACTCTACTCATTAAATCCATGAATGCAACTGGTGCATTTATTAGTCCAAAGGGCATCACTAGAAATTCATAGTGTCCATATCTAGTCCTGAATACTATTTTCTGGATGTCTTCTTATCTGATTTTGAGTTGATGATAGCCTAATCTCAAGTTTACTTTAGAGAACACCTGAGCTCTACAGAGTTAAACAAGAAATTCCCTCACTATCTGTACTTTTTCCATTCTAACTTCTTCACTAGCTTCAATAAATATGGTTGCCAGTATACTTTTTCCCCACATCTCATAGGTAGGCAATCTAGTGGGTCTCTACACTTCGAGTTTGTATTCAAAACGTCTATCCCCAAGTATATTAAACTGTATCACCATGTTGTGACAGTCAATGGTGGCATGATATTTTGATAACCAGTTGACACCCAAAATAATGTCGAACTCTATCATCTTTAATACTAGGAGGTCTGCTGGCATCACCCTACCATGTATTTCTATACTCACTCCTCTACATATCCTACTTATTCTTCCTCCTACTCCCAAAGGAGTACTAACAGCCAAGCAATCATCTATATTTTCAACATCTAAAGCACATGTACAAACAAAGTTTTCGGACACACGGGGCACAAACGCACCAGTATTGAATAGTACATATGCATTATAGGAGTGTACTAGAAACATACCTGCAATGTTGTTCACATTTGAGATATCCTGGTGCCGTTGCTAATGAAGAGCAAACACCCTGGTAGGAACTCTTTGTCTAGGACCTTTTGCTTGTGGTCTACCTCCCTATCCTCTCACTGGAGGTTTAGCTACCTATTAAACTGACCCTGCTTGGTTTCTAATTTATCCTTGAGGATAGTTGACTGCCTTGTGTCCCCTCTGGTTGCATCTATGACAAAAGATTAGGGGAATTGACCTTTTAGTGCAATGTCTACTAATATGCCCTATCTTCCCATACGGGAAACACACCCCATCTGGCCATCAACATTCTCTTAACTCATGGGGTCCGTAACATCTGGGACATTTAGCATTTGTGTTTGCTATAGTGAGAGCCAAAGGCACTTCATTGATCTAGAGAAGAGGGGCTATAGTTTGGGGTGTTCTACTTTGCAATAAGTGATGTCTTTTACCCCTGTCTTACCCCATTCCACTAGAGGTAGGTCTTTTTCCCCAAAGCTATTGCTGCTCTACGGCTCCTTTGTTCTTCTATGATTTTCTTATTTTGTTCGAGGCATTTCACTTTGTCTACCATTTCAGCATATGTATTTAGCTAAAAGGCCCCTACTGCAAATTGTATGTCCAATTCCAATCCTCTTAGGAACCTTCTGGCTCGGGACCTATCATCATTGCGTACATTTTCGGAGAGGAACTAAATGAGGTGATTCAGCTCTACCTCATACTCTTTAACAGTTCGGTTCCCCTATACATAATTGTAGTAATCATTTTTCATTATGTCTTTGGAGCTGTTAGGAAAGTATCTATGATAAAACAACTCTTTAAATACTGTCCAGTTCATGCACTCCCTTATAAGTCTAGGGACCGAAGCCTACTATTTTGCTGTAGTTCCCTTCAGCATGAATGCAGCATAATTCACCTTCCTATCTTTTGGTATCTGGAAGGCAGTAAGGGTCTTCTCAATCTCCTGTACCCAATCCTTAACCTCAATTGGGTCATCCACTCTGGGGTTAAATTCCTTAGCCACTCTTATGAGCCTATCAAAGATGATGGGTTCATTGGCATTCCTATGCTGTGGGATATTGGGTGCTTGATGTTGTTGTGCCAGTAGTCCCACTAGGTGATTCACTGTATGTAATAACTTAATTGTCTCTTCAGCCATTTGACCTCTTTCCCCTTGTTGTTGTGGGTATTAAGCATCCTCCTCATTAGGGTTATCACATCTAACACCCCTTTCAGCTCCTGATCTAGTAATTCTTCTTAGAAGCATTCTGCTTAAGAAGAGACAACTGGGTCTACTTACGTTAGTATCAGTCAAGGTCAGTTTCATAGTGTGTAAGCATGTATACATATACCACTACACAAGGGGTTTATTCATATATAAAGCTTAGTAGTTAGAAAAATACAAGTTAAATAATAATACATGAAAATAAATACATAATTAAGTAAATGTCCCATATTTTACCTACTCTCTTAATGTCTAACTATCTTACAGATCCAGTGCTTAATTCTTTTTAAATATCATATCTCAGACTCTATTATTTAAAACTTTTGGCTATTGATCTTCACTTTGCTCTAAAGATCATTACCTAAACTCTTCAAGATCAATAACCTATGCTCTATAGATCAAAATTTAATTCATCAGGATCATGAACATATTCTCTATAGATTTAAACTTAAGTCTCTAAAGAACAGAAAACCTAGAGCTCTGATATCACCAAAACTGTAACACCCCGAAACCCAGGCCACATTACTGCCCGCTACGTGCCCTTATCTCACAAGAACACATTAAGGCTTTGAAACAAATTCGATACATTTTAACCTATAACTCCTATAATGAAAGCATTTCATCTATCTTCAAAGTTTCAAATAATAACTTAAGCCATATCAAACATCTAACGCAGTGGAAGTATTTAAACACCAAAAATAACAATTCTCAACAAATACTATCCATTACAGTTAAATATCATAATTCTTCCTAAAACTTAATCACCATAATAATAATGGTACTCTTCATCTTCCTCTTTCTGTGGTTCAGCTAAACGCATGTCATCTTCTAGGTTCTCATCTCTCTTAGCACCTGTATCTAAAAATGATTCCTTGAAATGTGAGCTAATGCCCAGCACGTATAACACAAACACATACGCATTAACAAAAATAAACGAGTATCACATACATTATGTAGAACTTAAACATAGACAATCATTTCTTATTATAATTTTATGTCCATAAGCAAACAATAGGGTACTCATGACCCCCTTAACACACTTAACACATTAGAACATGTCTTAGTGATGAGAACTGCCACTAGGGGCCCTACACCCATGATCCCTTAATCCTTAAACTTGGTGATGGGAATTGCCACTATAGGCCCCACACCTATGTATACTTAAACTTGGTGATGGGAACTGCTACTACGGGCCCCACACACACGTCTACTTAACCACTTGAACTTGGTGATGGGAACTGCTACTACGAGCCTCACACCCATGTACACTTAAACACTTGAACAACATCTAACCTAGATCATTTCCAAGCATGACTCCACTAGGGGACAATGTTACACAAAGATCATTGGGGTGCTCCCTAGGGATTTGCCACTACGGGCCCCTAGGCCGAGCTAAGCACATACAGCATATCACTTAAACACTTAAACTGAGTCGTTCACTTAATCAATTTCAAAAACATGTACTAACGTAATCAAACACAAAACAACACACAAGTTACATGTACCTTGGATCTTAGCCTTAAGCACTTCCCGATCTTAGGCTTAACTTAATTGGAAATCTATACACATTAACATACTCTTCTTAGTATTCAATCTAAGATCAATATCATTCTTAATCTCCTTAATCCTATTCATTTAATTTCTTTAAGGCCTTACTAGTTATCTAGGTTGCGTGGAAATTAGTTTAAATCGAAGTTAAACAAAAATATAATCATGTTACACTTTATTCAACACGGTCATGTTAGGGACCCCGTTGCTCAACATGGGTTGAAGCACGACCGTGTTAATGGTCGTGTATCTTTTGGTGTATAACTGGGCTTCAACACTGTAGGAACACGACTATGTTAGGAGGCCATGTTACTCTTGACTCAACACAGTCGAAACACGACTATGTTGGAAGGTCGTGTTGCCCTTAACTCAATACGGTCAAAACACAACTGTGTTGGAAGGCCGTGTATCTCTCGGTACACCCTTCCATTTCAACACAGCCAAAACACGACCGTGTTGAGAGGTTGTGTTACCCTCGATGATCTCCATGACCCCTCATTCTCTTACTTCAATTCCTCCTAAACCTAATCCTTCCTATTCCTAAGTTTAATTATGTCTCTAAAATTTATAATTATAAATAAACTATACAGATTAAATTACTCACTTCAATTCCATAAATTGTGAATCTCAGATTCTTCAATTTTCTTTCTCCTATCGTCTTTGTTTAAACTTCGCGTTTTGCATGAGTAAGCTATCTGCATAAATTCCAAATTCCATAATCCTAATTTAAATTTCTTACAACATCCTTACCTCGAGTTCTTTAGAATTAGATCTCCTCGATATCCTTTCGTCTTACGTTCCTTTGTAGGGTTCCTTCTCATTCTCTCTCATTATACTGCTGTAAAGTGTCCAAGTGCAAAAAAAGAAGAAACACCTTAGGTTATTTTGTTTTTTATAGTTCGACCAGGAAAAGATGAATTTTCCTTTGTCCCATTGTCCTATTTATAACATTGTCATTTATTATGTTTATATATATATATATTAAAAAAAATGTATATTACATGAGGATTGATGCTTGAGGCAGAATCTTTATAAATCATTACGTAAACTATTCTAACTCTACTCTTTTATTTTTGTCCATTTAACTATCTATTGTAATTGCAAAGCAAATTCAAAGTCATAATTTACAAAAAACTAATTAGGGACGTGATTTGATTCCTTTTTAAGGAAATCAATTTTTACCCCCACCACCAAACCCCCCCCCCCCCCCCCCCCCCCCCCCCCCCCCCGCGCTCTTGGTTACTCTTCAGGACCAACAGAGTTATATATATTTTTTCTTCCACCAAAGGTGCATATATCAAGAGCCTAGCCAAATTAGGGCATTATACTGAAGTTATGAATATTCATCAATAGTGTGCAAAAATGTCTTCATATAAAGTAGGAAATAATCAAAAGGCTTTGAGTTATAAAATTTGTTATGTAAATTCCAATCAGTGTTCTAGGAGAAACAAGATCACTATAAGAAGCAATATGAAGCATGTAAAAAAGTGAATTTCATGAAGAAGACAGTAAAGACAATTCATTCTATTCCAATTCATCTACAAGAAGAAGAAGAAGAAACATTGATCTCATCAATATAGTGATAAGTTTGATGCCTCGCACATGAAATGCACAAGCCATTTTAATTTTATCGATAGAACTTTGGTTAAAGGGCAAAATGCAGAGAGCTAAAATTGTTAATTTAATATATTAGGCTAAGCCCATAAGTTATTAAGGCTTAACTCATTGGGTTAAGTAACAAGGCCTAGTGTGACCATTCCATCTATTAAGATAACTTAAAGAGAATTGGCTTGATGGGCTTGGAACATGAATCGTTAGATCAATCCATTCATTTCCAAACTTGCCCAAGTAAGCTTATGCACTTAAGAGGTGGCCTTAGGCCCATAACAAGCTCATCAAGATAACCTTAGAATGAAAATATTCTATCTTCCAACCTTCACCTACCAAGGACCTAGTCCTCTTCACCAAAATCGTCCCATTATATCAATTAATCAAACTTTATAAATAAACATTAGCTTAGTCTCTAATCGCTCTATCTTACTTAACTTCTTCAATCTCACAAAACTGTAGTGAAACACTCTCTCAAACAAGTTTATAGTGTCATAATTCAATCTTGAGGAGAAACAATTCTATATCCTCAAAATTTAAGTACATAAGAAAATCAATTGCTTTTTGCTTGACTTGTATCTCTTATCACACTTATCTCTTCTTCATAAAAATATTTATTCTCGATTCTTCTTTGATATTTATACTTCTTTTGTCCAATGACTAAAAAGACTTTGAATGTTCCCTCTTTAATGATAATTCAGATCATGGTGATAGCATAATTTCTCTCTCCCTTTCTCCTTGAAACCCTAAAGGAAAAACTACAAAACATCTCCTAAGTACCATCTTTCACTATCAAGAACACAAGATGAGAATATCACTTAAAATTATGAATCAAAATTAGTAAATTAGAAGATGAGTTGATGATTAACCAAATAATGGAGAAGAAATCTATATAAAAGGGCATACCAACCATAGAGAAAGGAGAATCTTCAATGAATAAGATAAAAACTAGCAAAGTTAGAGAGGTATGGTTCATGGATTTTGATTCTTTTAGTGAAGCATAGATAGATATTAAAGGAGTTTTAAATTTTAGTGGATAGAGATATATTAGGGGATTTGAAAGATGAGTTTTCTAAAGTATTAATAAAAGGATATTATGAAAACCTAAATGATGGTGGTTTAAGTGAAGTTATTTTAGTTATAAATGGAGTGAAAGTAGAGGTAGATTGGTATGATCTAATATCTTGCTTCAATTTGAAAGATAAATAAGATGATAAGATATTCGTAGAGATAGACAAGAAACATGAATAAATGATTTACCAGTTTATACTAGAATCAAGGTGATAAATAAGTGTTTTCTTGCAAGAAGAGGAAGATTCACTACTATTATTTTAGTTGAAGCATTTTAGGATTAAAAATGATTATTCTATGAACTTAACAAGTTAGTTGATTACAGATATCCATCACTTGAAGAAGTTTGATAGCTTTATGTACGAAAGCATGATTTCTAGCTTGTTGAAATTCGAAGGATTAGATGTGAGGAGGTTGGGAACGATAAGAGTCCCCTTGAGGTTAAGTGTTGAAAATATAGGATTTAAAGTTCAAGTAAAAGTATGGTTGGTTAGCACTCTTGTTCTGAAAAGTTTATATGTAGAAATCATTTTGTTGATTAGCTTGATATGTGCTTATTTATATTTCCTTCTTATAATGACTTTCCTTCCTTAATATTTTGATCATTTTTCAATGATTAATATCCCCTTGATATTTGCAATACAACTTTAGTTAAATAAGTTAAATATATTATCAAATGTATTCAACTAATGGATTTAGGTCTTAAATATGCTATTGAAAATATACTTGTTAGAATCTTTAAAAGCTTTTAGCTTAGTATCTTCTATTGGAAAATTCTTCAATCTAATGCTTCCAAAGTCTCTTATTTTGATCTAGATCAATTTTCATGAAATTTTGAAGTTATAAAAACTTGTTTTCTACATATTTAGAGCTTGTTTAGAAATTTGTTTACTTTTGCACTTTTGCTTTTGACATAATATGACCTGCATACTTCATTCTTACGAGTAGCAACTTGATAAATTTGATAAATATATGTTTTTTTTTCTTAAGCATCAAAACTTGAACTAACATTTGTTTCACGAGATTTAACATTCTCTCTTTGTTTAATGATAACAAAGAAACTTAGTTAAGCAACAACAAAAACATGAAAAATAAGAAAAAGATTAGAAAACCAATATTATAAATGATCATACATAATTGTCCTTTTTCTCCCCCTTAACTAATAATATAGCTCAAATTAATCGTATATATTTTCTATTCTTCTTCATCTCCTCTCTTTTGTTATCATTAAAACAAACTAAAGGGAAATCTTACAAATCATATTAAGATTCCTACATAGTAGATGATTAAAACAATTAATATCTATATAAGTCATCTAAATCTAACGTCAATCATTAATTTCAATAGTCATGAGAATGCCAAAGAAAAAATAAAGAGTTCTAAAAAAAAAAATGGAAAGCATGTCAAATAAAGTAAATCACTTAAGGTCTTTCTTTATCCTATCAAAAGTATAACTAACATGATTAGTTATGCCTTCTTTACTTTGTTAATCTTTTCATCCACTTTTTAGAAAAATCTCTAGTTTGGCAACATCTATCATAATTGAGACATCCTATGTGTTTCCTTCATCTCTATCTTCAGCAAGTGGATATTTCCTTATTTAACACTTTCTTAGTTTATTTCAAAGTTCTTCACTTGCGGATTTTAGCACAATTTTTGAAGAAAGAATTGCTTCCCTTAAATTTATGCTATCTCTAACTTTATTACAAAATAAAACATACATAGTCAAATCAATAATATGTATAACTTTCTTAAATTTGGGAAAGCACTCTTATAAGACATAATCATTCACCTCCTTGAGAATACAATGAGTCTCTTGAGAATTTTAAAAGAAGCTTTGGTAGGAAAAAAACTAAAAAGTGAAACTATACCTTTGAAACAAGTAAGTAACTAATTCCTTGCTTTTTATTTTTTATTACGATACTTCATTTATATAAAAAACTAGTCTTAACTCAATGCTACTTCTTTATTTGCTACAAGAGTTTTATTCATTCTTTGGAATCTACACAAACTTAGGTTCGTTGAATTATATGCTACCAAACTTGTTATTTCTATGTGACCAATTTATTGCAAAAATGACATTTATATCAATTCTAATGAACATACCTTTGATTTAGAGTAGTATACCTTCTATCATTGTTTCTATTCCAATTGTCAAGTCTCCTATTACATCTTTTGTTTGAATGTCTCCATAAAGGTTGGTAAAATTTGTTCTCATACCTTCTATTTTGGTTTGAATAACTTCTATCCTACCTCATATTCATTTTGATTAGTCTTGAAACTTCTTTGATTTTGTCCTCTCCCATTATAGCTATCGCTATACCTTTTTTTTTTTATGCTTTGTGATATATTATAGGTATATTTTGAGTTGTTTCATTTGCCTTAATAAACACAATTTTATTACTAGCATGAGAACTTTCACTTTTCTCAAATCTTAATCAAAACTTTGATGAATTAAGTCTTTGACTTGACAAGAGCATTTAAAATTTCTTATCACTTTTATTAGACTTGTTAAATGTATTGCTTAATAATTGAAAAAGGTCTTCAATTCATGTTTCTAGATTGTTTATTTCATCTTTTAGAACTAGGTTTTCATTTGTTAACTTTCCTTTTTCAAATTTTAAAGTTTAATTTTCATTTTTTAAGCATATTATTTTCGTTTGTTAGGAGAGAGTTGGTTTGATTTATGACATCTTGTTCATCCTTTGGTGCTTAGATTTCATTGTCTAACTTCAAATTCTCAACCTTGCTTTTGATTGTGTACTCACCATTTTAACGCATGTTTCTTTAGGTATTGAATCATAGTTAGAATCTAATTTGAATTTTTCCATCAAGCATAAGTTGTCTTCTCTAGTGTTGGCTTTCAAGCGTTCCTCTTCATTTTTTTTTTTTTTTTTTATTCTTTTAAGTCAATCCATGTAGTTATCAATGACTTATTTTTCTTCACAAGATACTTTCCAAGTTTGGAGATGAGCATAGGATATTCATATTTGATGTATTCTGACTTCTTACATTCATAACACATTATTTCTTATTTGGTGTTTTTACCTACATTACTTATGTTAGTATTAATATCAAATCTCTTACCTTAGTTTTTGAGTGCTTTGTTGATACACCAAGCTAAGAGTTTGACATTTCTTTCTCATTGTTGTTAATTTTAGCAGACCCCCTTTAAAATAAGGTGCCTTTTTAGGTTGAATAGTTAGGCTATTTGCCATTGATCTTTAAACTCAAATGATATCAAAATAAGCTCTAATATTGCTTGTTGATCTCAGTTAGCAATAAAAAAATGTAGAAATGTAAAAGAGTAAGAGTTTGTAAGATTAGGTAATCAATTTATAGTGGTTCTACTTTATATGTCATTCTATCCTTCCAACCTCCATCTACTAAGAACTCGATCATCTTTATTGAAATTGTTCCTTTATATCATTTAATCAAACTTTACAAACAAATAGCCTACTTAGCTTAGTCTCCCACTGTTTTGTCTCACTTAACTTCTTCCTAAAGCTAATCTCAAAGAACTATGATGAAACAATCTCTCAAACAACTTTATAATATCATAATTCAATGTCAAGGAGAAACAATTTAAAATCCTCACAAATTGGGTAAATAAGAAAATCAATTTCTTTATGGTTGACTTGTATCAAATCACATTTATCTCTTCTTCATAAAAATCTATTACAATGCTATGATGCATCTCAATAGGTATTGGTGTATTGGACCCATGCTATGTCCCAATAACCTATTACTATGGCTACTTAGGAGATGCAATTGTCACAAGACAAAAGGTTCTCTCCTCTTGAAGATCTCATGTAGTGCTCGACCATTCTTTACCTTATATATTTTACTAATTTTTGAATGGCGAGCTAGCTTTCTCTTCTTGTGCTTTACCTAAGACTATTCCATGCCTATCCTTCATCAAGAGTTCCCATGACCAGCTTTGCTAATGTCCCTTTTATATTTAAGGGGACCAACCTTATTAATCGATTTCATCTTACCATAGCTATTCCCTAACTAGTTTACTCTCAAGTAGTTAAACCCGCCTTTAGAGTACCTTTATCCCTATAATAAACTACTATATTGATGCCACTTACTTCACATTAAGCTTAAATTGATCCCACCATGTTTCCTCTACTATCACAAATCATGACATTCTCCTCTACCTAAATTTGTGACACCTTCGTTATGAGGCCATCCTCTTGTTGAGTTTCCCAACCATATGGTAGCCCACTAATGTACCTTTTTTCTTTCTTTTCTTTTCTTTTTCTTATATATTGATTTGGGTGGGTCTTATTATAAAGCCTTGGCTTGCAACATATATGCTGCTCTCTCGCATTGGTGTTCACCTGGTGGCCGCTCCTCCTCTCGAGCTTCACTTACACAAGCCTTTTATCAACAAGATTACCCATACATTAATTGCACTTGGGTAGTATTTAGGTGGCTTGCAAGGCTGGAAAATTTCTCTCTAATACCACTTGTCATAGGACATGAGTATCTATTCTCCAGAAGTTCCTATGTAGTGTTTAATCATCCTTTACCTTATACATTGTACTCATTTCCGAATGGCGAGTTAACCTTTTCTTCCTATTGTTTACCTAGGACTATTTTAAGCTTATTTTTCATTAAGAGTGTTCACAACTAGCTTTACTATGGTCCCTTTTATGTTTAAGGGAACTAATCCTTTCAACTAGTTTCAACCTACCATGGCCAATATTAGGAGAGCGGCATCAATTGCCGATCAATTTGCTTATGGGTGGTTCAACCTGCCTTCAAAGTACCTTTACCCTTAGAATAAATTATTTTGCTGATGCCACTCACTTCATATTTTGCCTAAGTTGATTCCACCATATCCACTGGACTGTAACATAGTGAGGATGCAAGTGATTTAGGTCCTAGTAGCTTTTGTGTCCCGAAATCTCTTATAGGAAACAATATGCTGTCCCAATACCTTAAAATTGTTGTTGTGCCCTCCTCTTAATTGCTAATCTAGGATTAACATATGTAAATAGAAGTCTCGGTCTCGATTTGGAAAAATTTCAAATGAAACTGCACCATAACTTATACATCATGTGGGAGATATCTTGGTATAGGGATGGTACGCTGAACTATTGATGGTGGACACAGGCAAAAGAATTAATATGAGGCATTATTTGTTATTTCTATTTCTAATTGGTGTATAGTTCTATATTAATTTCTGATCCGACAAATCATGAATTGGCTTACATTTATTGATACTGTTAGATTAAAATTATCCCTTAAATGGAATGCTTGTTGCATTAAATTGTCTAAGCTGTATGTGTTGCGTATCTTATGTGCTTATGATTGCAATTGTTTTGCTTGGCATTATGGCTCACCCGTCAATGGACTCAGTTTAAACCATTTTAGGCGCATGTAAATTTTATTTAAGAGGAAAAGGAGAGCACTTGCAACGTCATCGAGCATTACATGTGCTTGTTAGAGGATAAAGATAAGTAGTAAGTTGAAGCGCTTTATCAAGTTTAGAGCGTGATTGAATTCAGGCTTAGAAAACTGAGTGATGGATTAAATGATGGCAAGCCACATTTCCACAAAATATCGTTTGGGTTGTTGCAAAGGTCTTAAGTCACTTTAAATATATGGAATGAGGCTTAGTAAGTTATTTTGTCAATAGTTGAAGCTAAAACCGTTCTTTTTTGCATTTATCTCCATTCTGAGTACGAGCCATTGAAAGGGATACAAGAGTTTTCAGTGTTCGAAGAGGATAAAAGTTCTAAGATTCCACTATAGCAGTAGTTAGACTATATTGTATCACTAATACTAGTTGATGACTAGGGCAAGTTATAGCATTTCCACGCCGGGTCAGATGATTTGATTTCTCCATGGATAGGGGAGCAGCGTCTGGGGGATGGGAGATAAATTTACATGCATATTACTCTCTCCATATTGAAGGCTAAGTTTATTGTCGTAGGAATACCAAGCAAAGAGGCAAAAAGGTTGCCGAATGTACTGTTTGAAATACATTTTTAGTAACAATTGATGCCAACCTTCCTTTTACATTGTGATAATCCAGCAACAATAATAACAATTCTAGATAAAGTATAGCAAGGAAAAGTCGCAATATCGAAGTCTAAGGCATAAGTATTTAAGATGATTTATCGCAAAGGAACAATTAAGATTTCCTATCTAAGATAACATAACAATTTCGTGAATGCTTTTTTAGAAGAATTAACCAAAGATAAAGCAAAGTTGGCTTCCATAGAAATGGGTTTGAACTCCTTAAAACCAAGTCACTTATAGGGTGATCCAAATTCTATGTGAAGTACAATAAAAAAGTAATAATTATTATTTTGTCTTATTCTAGGTAAGATGGTATTAATAATATATTAGAAATACATTTAAAAATATAATATATTCATACTTCAAGTCATGACTTGACTATTTGCTTGATCTCACTGATTAAATAAGAAAATTAGAAAGAAATATCTAAGGTATACTGTTGGACTTAGGAAAGAATTACGATTTCATATTTAGCAACCATAGGAACTCCATGAATTAATTGTTCTACAAACCAAACACAATAACAACTTTGCAAAAAGGAATAGTTATTTGCTCCACCTTTATAAAATTAACCAAGCATGTTGAGCATTTAAAAACTTTAGTAGGTGACAACAAGTCATTAATAGGTGATCTTCCACACAAATGATGCTATTTACAATATTTAGACCTTAGTTATTATAAGAGGCTCCAATAGAAAGAGAAATCTACTAAAATAATATAAATTTTGAAATATAATCGCGAAATAAGATACTTAGGAAAGTAATTCCCAAAATAGGTGGCGAAAGAATAAACCTGGAATGCATCTTTAGTTGAGCCAAAATTGGCCTAATTGAAGGCGTGAATCGTGTATGTGCCTTCAAGCAACTAATCCCACATAATTGTTTACTGCCAACATTCCTCATCATCCAATGATTGCATCCAATTTCTCTAATTACTCAATAATTTCATTTGTCTATCATGTTGCTCTCGCAAACCTACAAAAATAATTACAAATGACACAATTTTCCTATAAACCTACACCTACAATAAAATAACATGTGACCATGCCATACCATATGCAAAAGACTACATTACACAAAACTTTATCAAAAATTTATTTTTTTTCCTATTATGTTACTTTTTGTCACTCTACAAAACTTTAGTTGTAATTTTTCATAGTCTTCTATTTTTATTAAAATAACAGTACTTATTAGTTTGTAGTGTATTAGACATGATTTGTGTAAATATTTTTGTACGCAACGTGTGAAGAAGATGAACATTATGCGCACTAAAAATTTCATATTATTTTTAAGTGTAAAATTTTTGTTTATTATTTAAATTGTTATAAAAAATTTATAATTAAATAATCATTAAAAAATTAATTTTAAAAAATGCGTGTTAATGAAAATATTATTATTAATTTTTTAATCTAAAAACAATTTTAAGTATGAATTCAATAATTGGAAAATTTTTCAATTTTAAAATTTCGATATTTTTCAAAAAAATTACAATTTTTTTTAATGTCTAAAGCAAAATAAAATTTTTTTTAATTTATTAAAAGTTTTTTTATAAACTATTCTTTCTTCTATTCTTATGTAAACTTGCAAATATTTTTTACAAAATTTTTTGAAAAAATTTTAAATTAAAAAAGTAATTTTTTTTTACATGTGAAGAAAATGACCGTTGTTGTGCATTGTGAAGGTTAAACAATCGCTATTAGCTATTTTTGTAGATTAGCTGATTATTTATCTATGTTACAAATAGAATAATAATGGGTGACTATGTCAAATTTTTGTTTTACGCATTTGGAAATGTGGTAAGTGGTAGCTGAGGGTTAGAATATGATAGGGATCCTGTTAAGAAGTTGAAAATGAAGAAGAATGTAAACTACAATGAATTCTTGTACAATGTTAACATTTTTTGTTTTTGTTGTGCATATTAGATGGAGCCTGGACCATTTGATCGATCTATTTTGACGCAATAGGAAAGACATTGTTCACAAGCTGTCTTGGATAGAGTGGTAAATCACATACAACTTGAGAAATTGATCACTTTATGTTCCATTGCCAATGCTATAACATTTCACCTTTTTACTTTTAGGATTAGTCATGGCTCGTCATTTGACGTCACGAATTGTCACTTCGATGTGCTGAGAACATTATCATAGTAGATTCGTAGATGGAGTCATATCTGTAGTTGATGGGTTTCCAAGGTGTGAGTTGCCTGCTCTTTATACAGCTAGATTAACATATAATCACTGCCCTGGTTAAGAGGTGGAGGTTAGAGACACACACATTTCACATGCCAACTGGGAAGCTCACTATTACTTTGTAGGATGTTGAGGTCCAACTAGGTCTTCTAATCAATGGTTAGAGAGTGGTAGGGAGTAGTTCCCTAGATTGGATTGCCATATCTTAGAGATTGCTTGGGGCGAGACTAGAGTCAAGTAATAGGGAGGGCTACATTAGTATGATGTGGCTTTAAGATATGTACTAGGTCCTGCCACAATACGTAGATGCTAAGCAAGTTACACATCATACGCGTGCATATATCTTACAGTTGCTCGACAGATTTGTCTTTATCGATAAATCTAATGCCCTTATACATAGCATGTTTTTACCACTATTAGAACACTTCAATGTGATAAGCATGTTAACCGCCATAGAGTTGTTATAGAGGTTAGAGCTCCCTTAACTGCATGATGGAGGATGAGTCGAGACACTCATTATTACCTAACCCATGTTGTTGCCACTTATCAAGATGCTCTCGACAAGTAGAATGTTGAGCGGGTATTTCTTCAACCTTTTTCAATATTCCACTTCATGATAAGTTTCATTTCACCTATATCTTACTTATTACCCTTTAGGTCGAGTGAGAGTCATACACAAGAAATCTAATTCACATCCTACTACCCTCCCACAGAGTAGGTAGATACATTTAGACTGTTCGAGTGCCACTCATACGTATCCACATAATCGAGTGGCAATTCCCATATTGTATTGCTAGGTAGTTTAGGGGTTGCCAACATATTCTATAGGATGTTAAAACACAGCTTAATCTCCATTAGATCGACCTATGTGGGAGAGTTGATATGAATTAGCTAGTATAGCACGCACTGTACAAAGAATTATTGGACAAGCATCTAGCTTGATTAGTTCACATATAAGGTCCTCGTAGGGTGTAGTAGGGATACATGAGGTGGTATAGATCTATTAACCGTCGATATATAGGATATACAAAAGCAGTTTTTGGACATTTGGTAATGTACAACATCAACACTAGCTAGGTTATGCATTGCGTATCCGATACTAATTCAATTTATGGCTAGTTGTAACATGCAAGCTAATACATTACGGCAAATCCACTTATCCTCAAATCATGCTATAGTTGTTGCTCTAGTTGATCATGGTCTTAAGTTTATATATGATCATTAGGGGGTGGTGATGCTACACCCACGAGCATAATGGTTGAGGTAGAGGCATAACTTGCTAACATTTGGCACAGCAGTAGCCAATTCCTACATGTTGCAGGACTGCGAGATGTAGATGTCCTTAAAACTAGGCTTGTATAGGACTAATAGTTTCCATTATATGTCGATGAAGTGGATGACAACTCAACCCTAATGCCTAGCACATATGTTACACTACATCATCATTCTATTAGTAATCCTTTCCTTACACCACCTGCTCCATAGAAGAGCTACACCCATAAGCAACTAATGTATCAAAGTGAATCTTTATAGTTTGTTATAAACTGGAGTCCAATGCCTCCCTGTGATTTCGATGATGCCCCCTAACACCATCCAGTATAAGAGTCATAGGCTCCTCCTACTCTAGATGTAAGGTCAGCTAAAGAGCACATAAATACATTCTTGTGACTAGCACGATAATTTAGTAGGAGAAACAATAGGAGATATGATACTATTTTATCTTATTTAACATGTAAATCTTTCATTGACATTTACTATTCATGTAAATTACTATTTCAAATTTATAAATTTATTAATTTTTTTTTATAAATTATTTTTTCCTTTTTTTTTTATATTTACGCCTTTACATTTTTTTTAACAATTGTTTCAAAGATTTTTTATAATTCCTTTTACAAAATTTATTTATGATTTTCTTTACATGATTTTTTATAAAAAAAAATTCCAATGATAAATTTTCTCAAATTAATTTTTTGTTTTGTTTAAAAAAAAAATTAAAAGTTCACATAAGAATAGCAAAACAAAACAAAAAATTATAAAGTTAATTTAAAATTTATATTAAAAAAAATTAAGCATTTGCTTAAAGATGTAGATCATGTCTACATTCAGTTTGGCCAATTTTAGCTCAACTAAAGGTATGTTTCGAGTCTACACTTTTACTACTTATTTTAAAAATAAAATTTTTGAATACCTTATTTTATGATTTTTTAAATTTATTTTATTTTAATAGATTTCTCTTGCTAAAGGTATTATTACCTATAGGAATAACCAAGTGGTGCTAGCTCTAGTTAAAATTTAGTGGTGGGATTGTCTTTAATAAATGTCCCACAAAACAAAACCAAAATCAACTGAGAAGTACCGAGTTGAACTAGATGCAATAAGGAAGTTTAGGAAGTGATTGATTAACTCGGATGCTACATTGTGGTAAAATAAGAGCAAATTTGCTTAAAGGTTTGTCTAATGGCAAACAAGCCCATGTCTAATGAACAGTCGAAATATTTAATTATAATGTTTTGAGGTGTGGTTTTGCAGTAGTCAAGCACAAGTCTACTCAAAAGAAAAAAAAAAAAAAAAAAAAGCAGCAACAACAACACACACACACAACCCAAAAGACAATCAGGTATTATTCTAAATCTCTACCTATTTATTCAAGAATAATTATCCTCAAAGTATTGTCTGAACTAGATGCAACCGCCAGCAAGCTCCTTGATGAATGACTTGAGATTCATGTCTGACGAACCACCTTCCTTTGCTGCTTCTCTAGCCAAATCCTTCCACTTCAGAGCGTTTCTTCTCAACTCTTCCCTTCTCTCCCCATCTCCCATCACCATTTCCAAACATCTCTTAATCTCATCACCTTCAACAAACCCTTCTTCATCAGCCCGAACTCTTGCTCCAGTTTTCCAAGCATCCTCAGTCAACTTCGCATTTGATCCTTGATCTGCCCATTGTGGAAATGCCACCACCGGAACTCCCAGGACGATGCTCTCCAAAGTCGAATTCCACCCGCAATGCGTTAGAAAGCACCCGACCGAAGGATGGGACAAAACCTCTAATTGGGAACACCATGGCACTATCTTCCCTTTTTGCTCCATTTCTTCCATGCAGCTAATCTTATCTTCTCCCTTGTTCTCTTCTTCCCTCCTGACCCACAAGAAAGGCTTGCCAAAATCTATCAAAGCACGGGCGAGTTCTTCAGCTTGTCGTTTCGATAACATCGCTATGCTCCCAAATGAAACATAAACAACGGAGGCCTCGGGTTTTGTATCTAACCATTGAAGATAGCCCTCCTTTGTGGACTGAAAAAGATCAGCACCACTTGAAGTATCACTAGAATCCCCACCATCTAGAAAAGCAGATGGAACCAATGGTCCAATGCCTAGTACACTGTATTTTCCAATGGCTTTCAATGCCTCCGATTCAAGTGCATCAAATGTGTTAACTAGGATCTTCGGGTTCGCTTCTTTGTCAAGGTTTCCAAATTGCTCTTCAAATATTTGAGTCGCAAAAGGGTATCCATTCGAAGTTGATGGCACTAAAAGGGAAGGTAGGTCACCGATAGTGAGCTTCACTGGCAACCCAGGTAATTCAATCGAACTTGTGGGCGCGTTGCTTAATTTTTCTCTAATGACACGGTCATATCCATTGAAATAGTAATAATACATGACCAAGACCGCTGCAGGTTGAATCCAAAGTAGAGCTGACGGAAGTTGAAGCTCACGTGCCATCTCTGCCGCCCAAGGTAGCAATATACTACAGATTAAGCCATCGAAAGGTTGGCCAGATTCCGCTTTAGACGCAATCAGGTCCTTAAGAGATCCTCGGCCGTGTCGCTTGAGTTCCGAAACGTATTGTTCATCGGGACCATCGCTGGGCTTGAGTTCACCATCATATCCATCGGAAATGGAGGCGAAACTTAGCCCTTCCATTGACATAGCAGCTTTTGAAATGTGGCGGGTGGCAGGAGTAGCAGTGACGAAAGTAGCAAGCGCTCCACTACGCACTAAGCGCTTAGCAAAATGGAGGCTTGGGTTGATATGGCCTTGAGCGGGAAATGATAATACGAGGAAATGGGGTTGTGGTGCCATTTTTGGTGGCTTTTGTAGTTTGGGCGTGAAGATAAAGGATAAAGCGTAAGAAGCTCAACGTAATGTTGGGTGGGGTGGAGGGGTTGATTGGAAACTTAAAGAGCTTTTGAGTTGACGAATGCAGGGAGAGGTTTCTGATCAGATATATATGCTAGAATGACTTGCATTGTAATAATGTTATTTGTGGTAATAAACTAAAGGAAAAAAAATCAACACAACTCACAATTTTACATGTAATTAACTTTTAGTCATTAGAAAGAATTATAGTACGTATAAAATTCTTCTATGTATATCACTCCTCTCAAAATTGACTAAAACTTTTGATGTTCGAAATAATATATGCTCTTTATAAATGTAATATATAGTTGAAAAAAAAAAAAAAAAACAACTAATGCACTCATTGATTGGCAAATAAATAAATAAAGAAAGAAAGAGAGAAAGAGATGAGGAGAGGGAGAGGGCTTTAAGGTTTAAATAATGTCAAATTAGCCTCATCTCATATACCATTTTTCAATTTTAATTTATAAACGATAATGAATAAAGAGAATTCAAAAGGAAAAATAGAAAACCTCGTTCCATTTATCAATGCTACCACTATAGATTGATCCATTCATGTATCGGATTTTTCTACACATACATGCATGGATGATCCATTTATCTTCTAATTAATCCCCCCTTAAGTTAATTCGACTGCATATGGTATGAAAATAAGGTTTGTACATATTCATAGTACGTAGTTAATACATATTTTTGGTAAATTATCCCCCAAAAGAAGTATTTATATCCAACATTACCAAAAATGAGATATATCTTGTAACAGATTAATGTATCTGTTTTACTAATTTACCAAACAAATGGATATATTTATATTTATATTTATTACTGAATAAGTGCAACCTGATTTTATATACCTTTTATAGTCTATTTTTATAATAAAATAATAGGGATTGATCAGGAAGATCCATAAACCAGCCGTATGTATGCTGTTATGATCATAAGATATAAAAAGTCATATCTCATGTCCTAAAATATTTAAAAAATAATAATAAAATAGATTTTTTTTTTTAAAGAAAAGTGGGGTGTCATAAGCTTTTCAACCCATTTTAATTGGCTAATCCATTTGACACTGCACAAAAATTGATTGGTATTGACACGATATGAATTGACTCATTGGCTCTTTTAGACATGACCTACTCGACCTATTTGTTACAACAATAAGTAAATAAATAAATAATAAAATAAATAAAAATAAAAACTTCAAAAAATAGCACATCGACCAATCTTACATGGCCTTGACATACGGTCTCTTTGACGTCCAAATGGAGCCGCAAAAATCATGAACCACCGAATAAGTCATTGAAACCCATAGCTAGGAGCATGTTGATATTGGAATTAGAAATTGAGTATTGAACAAGTCTTAAATTTGAAAGTTAAATTTTGAAGTTTTATAATTTTTTATTTATGAAGAATAATGAAGGTTATAATATATCGATAAAGAGATTTAAGATTATTTTGATTTAGAATAAATTACTTCATTTTTTGATGAAAGAAATATGATCAAAAATTTTTGTTTTTATTAAATGTCTAAATTAAGAAAGTCTTTTTTTCTTATTTAGTTTCTTTACTAGTTTTAAGATTTCTAGTCTAAATATATTTTAAACAATGTTATTAAAGAGGAATTTTCATTAATATTACAAATTGTTCTTGCACAAATTATATATAGTTCTCACTTTGGCACGTGATTAACGAATACACAAATAAGAGCACTAATTGAGAATACAAAAACTATATCTCTAGACAATATAATATAAATTCCGATCATTGTTGAATGAGACATTCATAAGCATGTAACATGAATGGTAGGTAGGCATACATTTAAACCAAATCGAATAGAGCTAAAATTTCAATTTAAAAAAAAATTTAAATACGGTTACATTTATATTCGCATGATCCAACAGAAACAAAGAATTCATTGCAACTCAAATCATGAATTAAACGAAGTCAAAAATTTTAACTGAAAGGGAAAATTAAAAAAAAAAAAGTAAATAAGAAAATGCAAACTAAATCAAACTGAACCGGGAGTATAGACCAAAAGAAATCTTTTTTTTTTTTTCCCTTTTTTTCTTAATCTTTCCCCAATGTCTTTGGAAATAGGTTTTTATTTATAAATTTATTTTAGCCAAATCAAGTAATATTTTGCCATTTAATTGGGTTCGATCACCATCCCTAAAATGGACATTGCACCGCTAGTAAAAATTAAGCAGGAAATATGGTATGGTATGTGAGTGTAAATAACCGTGTATATATATATATATATATATCTAATATTGATTAAAATTAAACCAAAGATAAAAGGATAAATAACTTGAAGAGTTGAGAGCAATTTAGTTATTTAACAAGGAAGTATAAATAACCTAACTCGTATTGTCCTTACCCTTTTTTCATTTACACACTACATAACCCTAAACGTTATCTACAGAAACCTATTAGAGAAAGATATTCACTAATTTAACCATGGTAAGTAAATTGATGAATAACTATTGATTGCCGTTTACATGTGTATATCACAAATTAGTGTTAATTCATTAGATTTTCTTATAGAACAATTAGTGCAACAACAGGTTCAGGATAAGAATTCAATAGTTGGAATGATTTGAACTGGTAAGTTGTTAGATTAAACCTAATTAGTATTCTAATATGAAAAATAATGCACAATTAAGCTTAGAAGGAATGAATTTCATTTAGGATTAGAAAGATTAGGAATTGGCGAATTAGAAAAGGAATTTGCAATGGAATAGTGCCCTATACAGCTAAGTACACGCCTATGTATTTACTTGTGTTGAAACACTAACGTGTACAAAAAGGTACATGGTCACCAAACACTCTCATGTACTTGGGCATGTTAAATTGCACAAATTCACAGAAAGGTACACGATCACTCTACACAACTATGTATCCTACTGTGCTATAGTACATGGCCAAATACACGTGCTAAATTGACAGAAATACACAGGAAGATACATGGCCATTAGCGCATTCGTGTTCTATCCCATATCCCTTTATAGGACCATCCATACGGCTGTGTTGTTCCAAGACACTCACTATTCCATTATATGTCATTCACTTGCAATTCTAAGTGTATGTATTTATGGATTTGGATAGGTTTAAGGATTGAAAGATTACAAGAGTGTGAAGAAATCATTCTCTGATTATCAAGTACATGTATACTATATTTGTTGTTTGTGTATATTAGGTTAGAGATGTAATATGAACTAAATTAATAATGAAAATGAATGTGACTATTGTGTGTGATTGTGTTTAGATGGATCCAAGAAACCAAGTGAGGGTTAGTGTTCTCAAGGTAGTATCCCGATGATCGGTATGTGACGTTGTCATTAGTGGAGTCGTATACCAAAATGATCTAGATAGACTTAGGATTATCTTGTGTGGAAAGACTCATTTGTGTGATGTAGAAAGACTCATGTGTGTGATGAGGAAGGACTCATGGACTCATAGACAATAGGGAGTACCCACGTCGTATATGTATTATTTATGTATGGAATACACTCATGGACAAAAAGGAGTACCCTTTATCGTATATATGTGTGTGTGTATGTAGGTGGGTGTGTGTAAGGTTGCACGTTATTATGATGATGAGAATTGTGTGTTAGATATAAATGATGTGAAAGATAATAAAATGTGTTTAGATATTATGTTGCATTATGTTTTTGTTAGTGCTTTTGGCATGACATGCATGTGTGTGTGTATAAGTATACATTGTACTGAACATTAGCTTACCCCTCATGGGACCATTTTAGTTGCAGGTACCATAAGAGAAGTTATAGGGTATGATGAGACTATAGTGGAGACAAACCAAAACTCTGAAGAAAAATTATAATATGTGTACTCTAATGAGTAGTAGCCAAATGAAGAGAAAGATAGATATTGGATGTTTCTATTTAATTAATTTAAGACTATTGTAGTACTTAAGTTCTTAAATGCTTCCACTATATTGATTAGAGTAAATTGAATATGGTTTATGTATTGAGAATGGTAATTCTTTTCAATTTCTTTCATGCAGAGAAAGTTGTTATGGAAATTTGAATTTCGATGTTGAAATTAACAGATTTTGAGCTTACGTGTCTTCACCCAATAAAGACATGTGGTCGGTTGTATTTGTCTCAAGCTTCAAGGCGTTACAACTTAAGTGGTATCAAAGCATAGGTTTACTAATCTATAAACTACCTAGGAATAAGATCTTTTAAGTAATGATATATGATAAGAGTGGGTAGTGGATGGGACTAATACTTGTAAATATATACTCATTCTAGTTATACTTATTATATTAATGATAGTAGTATCATATCTTGAGGTAACTCATGTTCAATTTGTAGAATGCCTAAGAGAATCTCAAGACCATGTTCAACATCAGGCATTAAAGGTGATGTTCCTAATAACCGGATGCTACCCAAACTGCCTCATCATGGGTTAAGGGGAAATGAGGTCAGTGCTCCTCAAAAGCTAGAGGCCATTAATACTCTAACAAGAGTGGTAGCACAACAACAACAACAAATATAAGAACTACAATTGTTGAATGCCAAGCAAGGATAAGAGATTAGAGAGAGGCCAGTTAGGCAAGTAAGTTTGGAATATTTTGTTCGAATGATCAGGGAATTTAGGCCTAAGGTTGATGATCCATTAGACACTAAGCAGTGGGTTGATGAGCTAGAGAAACCTTTGAAACATTAAGAATTCCTAAAGAGAAGAAGATGAAGCATGCGATTTATCTGCTAAGGGGCTCGGCTTTTGAATGACGGTTGAGTGTTTCCAGACTAGTTGTAGGACTCATCACCTAGGAAAGGTTCAAAGAGATGTTATATGAACAATACTTCCCAAGCAACATATAGGACAAGATGGAGGTAGTTTACTATAGTTGCTACTAAGGAAAGAGGGCTATGGATGAGTATGAGGCAAAATTAAATCAACTAGTGAAGTTTATTCCACCAGCTTTCAAAACCAATGAGAAGTTAAGGGCTCATCGATTTGTATTGGGCTTGGAACCTACTCTACAACATGAAGTGGGTGCATTCTAGTTAAACACCTATTTGAGGTGGTAAATAAAGTCAAATTCCTAGAATAGAATCATAGAAGGATTGAAGAAATAAAAACACTAGAGACTAGGGTAATGTTGGGGAAGAGACCTACTTAGGGAATTGTCATTCATGAGGAGGGCAAAAAACTTCACATTGTGCAGAACAAATTTGCGGTCATTGTAGCACCTTCCTTTTAGGCCAAGACCTCCTTAGTAGGCTAGGGCAACAGATGTATAAGATGCTATGGGCCAATCGAGCTAAATGAATGTAAATGGCTAGAGGGTGCCTATTTTTCATGTGGAAAGACAAGACATAATAGTAAAACATGGATAGGAAAGTTAATACCCCTCACGTTTTATTTCTCCTACAAATAAAGGAGTGATAGGTAAAGAGGAATCAGTGATGTGCCTTAAAACTAAATCTAAATGTATAAGCACACAAAAACTAATTGAAAGACCAATGAAACCAATCTCTAAAATGGCGTAAAGAACAAATTGCCAAATGACCCTAATTTACATGAAACAACACGCTCCAAAAAGATGAAGTGCTTAAATGACCAAAGCACTTACACACAACAAATTGAAGCAATATCAATCAAGAACCAAGTTCACAAATGGCGTGAACGTTAATCCCTTATGAATTTGAATTTGTAAAACAAGTTGCTCAAAGATCCAATTACAAGTATACAATTGCAATTGAGAATTCAATTCCACAATACACGATCAAAGGGTATGAAATCAAAATTGAATTAAACCCTAAAAATTACGTGAATGAAATAACAAAAAGGATAAACTAATTCCTCACTAGATATGACTCACTAGTTGGGTATTAGGAAGGATTTGACGTTGTTGATATTACACACAACAAGGATCAAATCCCACTCGCCACACTTCACTCAAGAAATGATAAGAGTTTGTGAAAATGACGTGTCCCTCACGGTTCAAATATGAAAAATATGGTTCAAAAAGCCCTCAGAAACCCTACTTTAGCAAGTATTTATACTTGCTCCAATTAGGATTAAAATGTCCAAAAACTTACGTCTATGCCACTAATGTGGCCAGTCCTAATTTAACAAATTACAACAAATCAAAATGTCCTAAAAAATGATTACAAAGTAACCGGTTCAAAGAAAAATAATAAATACAAAGATGGTCTTCAAAGAGCCAGTTCTTCAAGTCAATTGAGATCATCGCGGGCCACTGGATGTAAGTCCGATGATGTTCCCAATTTGATCAATAGTGGAGGTCATTTGGCATTTTGTAAAGACTGATGGTTGTACCTGCTATAAGACAATTCAAACATTATTAGATAAAGAAATGGATACATGTGACCAATTTGGATCATACATCCAAATCAGGTTCCCTGACTATCGGGATCGTAGGGTAGATTCTCATCATCTCCTTGAGGCTCTGAAAGATTTGCCCTCAAATCTAGAGGGTCATTTTTTTAACTGAACCCAGATGCCTTTATCGCCCTATTTACCTGACTATTAGAAGAAACAGAAATAATCTTAATCTGTTCTTAGAAACTATGCACCTCTTATGGAGACATAGGTGTTAATACTATTCGAGACCCTCCCTTCCGAAACATGTAAGTGTTTCCAAATCCATCATGTAACACCTTCCTATCAAACATCTAGGGTATACCCAAAAGCAAATGAAAGGCATACATAGGAATCACATCATACAGGATCTCATCATGATATTTTTTTCCTATACTCACTGGTACCTTTACCCTTTGTGTAACACGCATAATATCTCGATTGTTCAACTAATGCAAATTATAAGGACTAGGATGTGGACTAGTGGATAGTTGTAATTTATCCACTAATGCAACAGATATGACATTGGTGCAACTACCACTATCAATGATTAGTACACAAAGGTTACCTCTGATCCTACAAGAAGTATGGAATATGTTCTCCCTTTGCTTGTCCCTAGCATCAGGAGATACAGTCAGAACCCTATGCAACACATTAATAGGTAAATACTGTTCACCCGTTCCCTCCTCATGTGTCTCACTGTTCTGATCGTCATAGTATTCCTGCAATGCTATAAACAATATGTAGGCTTGACAGGTTCTTTTTCATCCTCATCTTCTTCTCTAGTACCCTTCATAACTGTCATGACTCTCTTATTAGGACACTGTGCAGCCATATGCCCAAATCCCATGCATTTAAAGCATTTAATTTGGCACATTTCCCCACTAGTTGTTCCTAGTACAGTCTACCTAACATCAGGTCCTATGACCTCTTTACCTTTCCCAAAAGTCATTTTCTCCTTGTCTGTGCTGGGGGTAACTCTATCCACTGCCCTGGTAGGTTCACCTACTCCCTTTGGTCCTCCTGACTGACCATCAGCTCCTATGGGCCTAGTAGTAGCATTAGGCTTGCTACTAGTTACCCTAAATGGATTGGATCGCCTCTGTCTTTCCACTTTCAAGGCTAACTGTATAGCCTCATCAAGTGTACTGTATCTCTATAGCTCAACTACACATGTGATCTCATATTTCAGCTTAGATAAAAAGTGTGCTTGGGTTTGCTTTAGAGGCTTTACTAACTCACATCTAATCATCAAGGTTTCGAATTCCTGTACATAATCATCTACTATTTTTCCTCTTTGTCTCAAAGTTTGATGACGCATAAACAGCTCCTGCCTGTAGTGTTCAGGAATGAACCTCTTCCTCAAAACCCTCTTCATATCTTTCTAGGTATGACTTTCAGCCTCTCCATCCCTCTGCCTGCTAATCAACAAATTTTTCCACCATAAGGCGGCATACCCTATGAATTCAACCGCAACAAGTCAAACTTGGGTGTTATCATCTATCTCATAGCACTTGAAAAGGCCTTCAACCTTATCCTTCTAGTCCAGGTAATCATCTACTGAACCCTTGCCATCAAAGGAAAGCATCTGCAACTTCACATACTCTAAACCCCTAGATGGCCCGAAATCCCTGTTTGGGTAATGATTGACCCCAAAGTTGTCATCCCTCTCTTCCCTATAGGGATGATGATCTCCCTCCATTCTTCTTCCCAAATTTCCTCCTCCTATTGCTCCCTCTCTCTGGATGTTTTGTGGAGCTACTCTTGGTGGTACCTGAGGATTTGCCACTGGTGGTTGTGGCATTGTCATCTTGTCAATCCTTGTTACTAGAGTAGCAACAATGGTAGTAAGGTCCTGAAGTTGATCTTCCAAGGTTCTTCTACCTGCAATATGATGACCCAGTCCTCTACCAATCTGGCTATTGACCTCATTACCAATCCCCCCATTTACATTGCCATTCGACATGCTTATGATATGTTGAAGTACAATCCTACAATTTACGGCAAACTCCTTTAACAACACCACGTCACAATAGCACATTTAGACAATCAACACTCATACACAATTATACACCCACGGTGCAACAATTCAATAAACACAATTATCACTTCTTGACACTTCAAGTATAGTAAAGTAAATGAAGCACAAATAATCACTTCCAAGTAGTTAAGTTATTAAATTCAACTAGCAAGTGTTTAAGTAATGAGTTTCAATTACTTTCACACTTTAATGCTTGTTTTTTAATTCAAACTTCACTACTGAACTTTCCTTTCTTGCCACAGTTTCACACCTAAAAGTAGTCTTAATGTGTAGCACCTTACACTACACACAAATCCACAAATTCACACTGCCACAGACACCTTAGACATATACGGTGCAACCAACTCACCACAACACCACTTCACGTTGCAACACCCCTTCACTTTAACACACACAACACCTCAAAGTATACACTTCCTTACCACTACACAGCTTCAATTCGCCACTCACACAACTCAATTCACACCGCAATTCACAAACATAGGCAGCAACAAGATTCAAATTTCACTTAGTGCAAACTTTCCACAAATGGTAAGAAGCATTTTCAAATTCAAATAGCCATTTAATCAACTAATACACAATAACTTCTTCAACTTAAAGATGGTGTTTAAATTTCAAATAGTTTCCTTTTCTCCACGCACTTCAAATCTAAAAATGGTAAAGGACAATTACATCTACCGAAATCACCAACACACAATTCACTATCACACTCTTCTAGTCTTCAAATGATCACTTCCCTCAAATGATTCAATGATCACTTCCCCTAAATAAATCACGGCCAACTCAAGAAAACAAGGAAATTACAAATGCTCCACGTCTACAACAAGAAGCACCAATTACAACTCCTTAACAGCATAATCAAATAACTAATTTCCACTTTGCAATTTCGGATCGAGATGCTAACTCAAGAACCCTAAAATTTCTGAAATCACAACTTTACAATCCCTTCTCACAACCAAGGCTCTGATACCAAATGATGATGTGCCTTAAAACCAAATCCAAATGTATAAGCACACAAAAACTAATTGAAAGACTAATGAAACCAATCTCCAAAATGGCGTGAAGAACAAATTGCCAAGTGACCCAAATTTGCATGAAACAACATGCTCCAAAAAGATGATGTGCTTAAATGACCGAAGCACTTACACATAACAAATTGAAGAAATATCAATCAAGAACCAAGTTCACAAATGGCATGAACCCTAATCCCTTACGAATCTGAATTTGTAAAACAAGTTGCTCAAAGATCCAATTACAAGTACACAATTGCAATTGAGAATTCAATTACACAATACACGATCAAAGGGTATGAAATCAAAATTGAATTAAACCCTAAAAATTGCATGAATGAAATAACAAAAAGGATAAACTAATTCCTCACAAAATATGACTCACTAGTTGGGAATTGGGATGGATTTGACGTTGTTGATATTACACACAACAAGGATCAAATCCCACTCGCCACACTTCACTCAAGAAATGATAAGAGTTCGTGAAAAGGAGGTGTCCCTCACGGTTCAAATTTAAAAAATGTGGTTCAAAAAGCCCCCACAAACCCTACTTTAGCAAGTATTTATACTTGCTCCAATTAGGGTTAAAATGTCCAAAAATTTACGTCTATGCCACCAATGTGGCCAATCCTAATTCCACAAATTACAACAAATCAAAATGTCCTAAAAAATGATTACAAAGTAACCAGTTCAAAGAAAAATAACAAATACAAAGATGGTCTTCAAAGAGCCAGTTCTTTAAGTCAATTGAGATCATCGCGGGCCATTGGATGTGAGTTTGATGATGTTCCCAATTTAATCAATAGTGGAGGTCATTTGGCATTCTATAAAGACTGATCACTATACCTGCTATAAGACAATTCAAACATTATTAGATAAGGAAATGGATACATGTGACCAATTTGGATCATACATCCAAATCAGGTTCCCTGACTATCGAGATCGCAAGGTAAATTCCTCCTCCTCCTACTCCCTCTCTCTAGATGTTTTGTGGAGCTACTCTTGGTTATGCCTAAGGATATGCCATTAGTGGTTGTAGCATTGTCATCATATCAATCCTTATTGCTAGTTTAGCAACAATGGTAGTAAGGTCTTGAAGTTGTTCTTCCAAGCTTCTTCTACCTACAATATGATGACCCTGTCTGATGGGAAAAATTCTAGCACTGTCAACCTCTTCAGAACCCAATTTGGATGATTGACCAAATTGCTCATATTTTATCTTATGTCTTTATTTCTAATAAACTTTAAGAATAATCTTACAGGTACAATTATATATCTCCATGGGATGCCAAAATGTCCTACAACTTCAGTTGGACACAGAACATTTTTCTGGGAAACAATGAAAGGCCCGCTACGATTGTTCTCTATTCTGAGGCATTGGATCATGAAGATTTATGTTATTTTGTATCTTGTAAATGTTTATTGAACTATTTTGGTTGTATTTTGGTTTTAGGACACTTTTATTTCTTTGTAACTTTCATTTAGGGTTAGCCACCTTAAAAGTGGCAAACTTGTAATTTTGAGGACTTTTTAACCCTAGGAGTAGCAAGTATAAATACTTGCTTAAGAGAGGGTTTGAGGGGGCTTATTTTTTCAGAACATACACCTCTTTTCACGTGTGAATTAGGGTCCATACCTTGGTTCCAACTCTTATCAATTTCAATTCCAAGACTTGAAATTGTGGCGAGTGCAACATCTTGAAATTGTGAGTTATATCAATTTCATTTTGTTGTGATTTCTTTTCTTCTCTAGTGTGTTGTATCTAGGGTTGATTAGAGATATTTCTTGGTCAGAAATACATCTTATTGTACATGAATTCTTGTGCTAATTTGAAGTATTTATCAATCATATTTGGTTCATCATTGAAAATTTCCCTAGGAAGTGTGTTCTTCACTATTTGAAAGGGATTATTTTTGTCACGGTTTTCTTTTGTCATATTGTGGATTATTTGCGTGGATTATATAAGATTAGGGTGTTATTAGAAGGTATTATCAGTGTGGTATTCTAATTATATCATTGGACATTTGGATTTCATCATATCTTCACTTGGTTCACGTCATTTTGCCCTTTTTTTTGATCCGATTTTGCCTTGACTTGAGATAGTTTTTCTTAAGTCTTTTGAATGTGCTTTCAAGAGTTTTTAGGCACATCATCTTTTTGGTATCAGAGCTCTTGTTGAGAGAAGGGAATTGGTTGTATTCAATTTCGTGGAAGTGATCAACAATTAGGGTTGATTAAGTGGAAAAAACGCAATTGTGTAGTTGTTGTTGTTGTTGTAGTTTGAGATTGCGAAATTGTTTTGGATTGGGATTTGATTTGCTGATTGTTGGAGTTGATTTGGGAAGGTTATTATATCACTTTGTGGACACTAATTCACGTGGAAGAGCAGAAGTACAAAGTGAAGTTACTTTAGCAAATTGTTTTGAAGTGTGAAACTTACCAATTGTTGCCGTGGAGTAGCTTGTAGCATGTGGAGTTGTGAAGTTTGTTGTTTGAATTCCATTGTGTAATTCTGAAATTGTGAAGTTAAATTTGCAGATTACATTAAGTTTGGTTAGTAAGGAATTATTTTGAATTCAAATCATATGCAATTAAGTTGTGGGAGTTAATGATTGCTATTTGAATTTGAATTCATTGTTACCAATTGAGGAAGGCTTGCAATAAGTGAAGTTATTTGAAATTCAAATTGTAAGTTGCTGCCTATAGTGGGAATTCGGAATTCATTTTGGAAAGCTACTTATTAATCTCTTGTCTTCATTATTTGCCGTGGAAGTTGAAGATTACTTGTATTCATTGTTCACTTTGTTGTTGCCGTGGAAGTATTACATATTAATTGTAGTTGTTGCTTGTGTGTTGCCGTGGAGTAAACTTGTGGAAATTAATTTTGCTACACCATGTACTTGTGGCTTGTTGTGGAGGAGAGTATTACACGTGAGTTGCAATTATAAATTGTAACATTAAGTGGGTTTGTTGTTTGTCTTTTGTAGTTACTATTGTGTGGAGTTTAAGGAAGTATTGTAGTGGAAGTGTATATCCTTGAATCATATCATTTTGAGAAACAATATACAAGGATCTACAAATATGTCTAATGATAGTGTGAATGGGGAATTGGGTGAAGAAGCCAATAGCCAAGTTGGTGGAGGACATGTTCGTAATGTGGCAGGCAGAAGAACTTTGGAGGAACAACTTCAGGAGCTTACTACTATAGTTGCTACACTAGCAACTAGAGTTGACAGGATGACTTTACCACAACCACCAGTGGTAAACCAACCAGCACCACCTCGAGTAGCTCCACAAAACCCTCATCGAAACAGAGTAGTGGAAGAAAGAGATGATAATTTTGGAGTCAACCTAAATCAGAATAGGGATTTCAGGCCACCTCGGGGTTTGGAATATGTGAAACTACAGATGCCATCCTATGATGGTAAGGGATCAGCAGATGAGTACCTGGACTGGGAGGATAAGGTCGAAGGTCTTTTCGAATGTTATAAGATTGACGATAGTACTAGGGTTAGATTGGCTGCAGTTGAATTTGTAGGGTATGCTGCACTTTGGTGGAAGAATCTGATCATCAATAGGTGTCGGGATGGAGAGGCTGAGGTTCAGACCTAGAGGGATATGAAGAGGATGTTAAGGAAAAGGTTCATTCCTGAGCACTACAAACAGGAGCTGTTTATGCGACTGCAAACCTTGAGGCAGGGGGGCAAAACAGTGGATGATTATGTGTAGGAATTTGAGACCCTTATGATTAGGTGTGGGTCTGTTGAGCCTCCGGAACAAACTATAGCACGATTTGTCTCAGGTCTAAAATATGAGATAGCTTGTATTGTTGAGCTACAACGCTACACCACACTTGATGAGGCTATTCAGTTGGCCTTAAAAGTAGAGAGACAGAGGAGGTCCAATTTCTTTAGGGCTCCTAGCAGTAGGCCCAATACTACTAATAGACCCATCTCAACCGACAGTCGATCAGGGGGAGTAAAGGCGGTTGGTGAGGGAGTCAAGACAGTGGACACTACTACCCCATCCATTATCAGAGAAAACTTACCCACTGGGAAGGGTAAAGAGGTCATGGCACCAGAAACGAGGCAGACTGTTCCCGGATCTACTAGTGGGAAAGCACACCAGATTAAATGTTTCAAATGCATGGGATTTAGGCATATCGCTGCACAGTGTCTAAATAAGAGGGTGATGACTATTATGGAAGACATTGGAGAGGATACTGAGGACGACCATGAACAGATTGAGCCTACAGATCTACCAACAGCATTGCAGGAATATTATGATGATCAGAATGCAAATGCGCCTGAGGAGCATACTGGAGGAAAATATCTATCCCTCAATGTATTACGCAGGATTTTGTCCACATCTCCTGATATCAGTGATATTCAGAGGGAGAACATATTTCATACCTCTTGCAGAATCAGAGGTAACCTTTGTGTACTCATCATCGATAGTGGTAGTTGCACGAATGTTATATCTACTGCACTAGTAGACAAATTACAATTGTCTACTATACCTCATCCTAGTCCTTATCATTTGCATTGGCTGGATAATAGAGGTAGTATGCATGTTACCCTTAGGGCAAAGGTTCCAGTGAGTGTCGGGCAGAACTATCATGATGAGATCCTTTGTGATATAGTTCCTATGCATGCATTCCATTTACTGTTGGTCGGCCCTGGTTGTATGATCGACGGGTGATACATGATGGGTTTGAAAATACCTACATGTTCAGCATGGGCGAGACACGTATAATCCTATTACCAATGAATCCATCTGAGGTCCAGAGTTTTCAGATAGAGGTCAGGCAGCCGTCCACTACCATGGTTAGTCGGGGAAGCAGAACAACAGAGATCCTAGGGTTCAATTCCACAATTGATCCTCTAGATTTGAGGGAAAATCTTTCAGAAGCCCGAGGAGATGATGGGAAAAATTCTAGCACTGTCAACCTCTTCAGAACCCAATTTGGATGATTGACCAAATTGCTCATATTTTATCTTATGTCTTTATTTCTAATAAACTTTGAGAATAATCTTATAGGTACAATTATATATCTCCATGGGATGCCAAAATGTCCTACAACTTCAGTTGGACACAGAACATTTTTCTGGGAAACAATGAAAGGCCTGTTGCGATTGTTCTCTATTCTGAGGCATTGGATCATGAAGATTTATGTTATTTTGTATCTTGTAAATGTTTATTAAACTATTTTGGTTGTATTTTGGTTTTAGGAAACTTTTATTTCTTTGTAACTTTCATTTAGGGTTAGCCACCTTAAAAGTGGCAAACTTGTAATTTTGAGGACTTTTTAACCCTAGGAGTAGCAAGTATAAATACTTGCTTAAGAGAGGGTTTGAGGGGGCTTATTTTTTCAGAACATACACCTCTTTTCACGTGTGAATTAGGGTTCATACCTTGGTTCCAACTCTTATCAATTTCAATTCCAAGGCTTGAAATTGTGGCGAGTGCAACATCTTGAAATTGTGAGTTATATCAATTTCATTTTGTTGTGATTTCTTTTCTTCTCTAGTGTATTGTATCTAGGGTTGATTAGAGATATTTCTTGGTCAGAAATACATCTTATTGTACACGAATTCTTGTGCTAATTTGAAGTATTTATCAATCATATTTGGTTCATCATTGAAAATTTCCCTAGGAAGTGTGTTCTTCACTATTTGAAAGGGATTATTTTTGTCACAGTTTTCTTTTGTCATATTGTGGATTATTTGCATGGATTATATAAGATTAGGGTGTTATTAGAAGGTATTATCAGTGTGGTATTCTAATTATATCATTGGACATTTAGATTTCATCATATCTTCACTTGGTTCACGTCATTTTGCCCTTTTTTTGGATCCGATTTTGCCTTGACTTGAGATAGTTTTTCTAAAGTCTTTTGAATGTGCTTTCAAGAGTTTTTAGGCACATCACTGTCCTCTACCAACCTGGCTAGTGGCCTCATTGCCAATCCCCATCATTTACACTGTCATCTAACTTGCTTGTGGATGTGATTTGTTGAAGTATAATATCACAATTTGCAGCACGCTCCAGATGATGGGAATCTACCCTACGACCCTGATAATTAGGGAACCTGATTTGGATGATGATCCAAATCACTCACATGTATCTATTTTCTTTATCTAATAATGTTTCTATTGTAAAATAGCAGGTACAGTGATCAGTCTTTATGAGATGCCACATGACCTACACTGTTGATCAAATTAAGAACATCATTAGACTCACATCCAATGGCCTACTATGATCACAAGTGACTTGAAGAACCGGCTCTTTGAAGACCATCTTTGTATTTGTTATTTTTCTTTAAACCGGTTACTTTGTAATCTTCTTGGGACATTTTTATTTGCTTGTATTTGTTAAATTAAGACCGGCCACATTAGTGGCATAGACGTAAATATTTAAACATTTTAACCCTAATTGGAGCAAGTACAAATACTTGCTAACTAGGGTTTTTAGAGGGCCTTTTGATAATTTGGAAAATGCCCCCATTGTTGCCGTGAGGAATCCCCTTACTTGCAATTGATCTCTTATCAATTTCATCATTGAAATTGTGGCGAGAACCAACTAGAGTGATTGTGAGTAATATCAATCATCTCTTGTTGTTTTATAAATTATACTTAGTGAGTCATATCTAGGTGCTATTTGTTGGTTCCTTACTTTGTTCACGTGATTTAGGGTTCTTATTTTCATATTTGAAAGATTTCAATTTTGAGTGGAATCTTAATTCATTTCCTTTGTTATCCATTGATATTCTTGCAATTTTTTGTTCCATATATACATTTGGCTTCCATTTTCGTGAATTAGGGATAATTTGTGAAGTGGTTGATCAAGCCAATTGTTGGTTGTTATTATTGTTCACGCTTATTGGATTATGTTATGTGCTTGAATCATTTAAGCATATCATCATTTGGTGTTATATCATACTTGGTTTTACACATTCGGAGTCATAAGGGATTAGGGGTTCTCGCAACAATTTCAATGATGAAATTGATAAGAGATCAATTGCAAGCAAGGGGACTCCTCACGGTAACAATGGGGCTGTTTTTCAAATTATCAAAAGGCCCTCTAAAAACCCTAGTTAGCAAGTATTTATACTTGCTCCAATTAGGGTTAAAATATCCAAAAAATTGTGTCTATGCCACTAATGTGGCCAGTCCTACTTCAACAAATTACAACAAATCAAAATTTCCAAAAAAATGATTACAAAGTAACCGGTTCAAAGAAAATAACAAATACAAAGATGGTCTTCAAAGAGCCGGTTCTTTAAGTCAATTGAGATCATTGCGGGCCATTAGATGTGAGTCCGATGATGTTCCCAATTTGATCAATAGTGGAGGTCATTTGGCATTCTGTAAAGATTGATCACTATACCTGCTATAAGACAATTCAAACATTATTAAATAAGAAAATGGATACATGTGAGCAATTTGGATCATACATCCAAATCGGGTTCCCTGACTATTGGGATCGCAAGGTAGATTCCCATCAATCAGGTTATGAATCATGATAGAAGACCTTAACAAGGAGGACCAAGGCAAAGAGAACCAGCGTAAATTTTTGCACTATAGAGACAGGACACTCTAGATACAGAAACATTGGCAAGTACACTATTAGTACATTCTGCTAATGTGTACGTCCTGTTTGATATTGGTGCATCACATTCATGTGTTTGATGCATTTAGAAGCATACATAATATTTGTACTAAGGTGTTAGATTTTGTATTGAGTTTGAGTAAACTAATAGGTGTAGGTAAAGGATTGAAAAAAGTATGTAGAAGGGTTAGTGTAGAAGTACAAGGTAGAATTCTAGTTGTAGATCTTCTAGTTTTGGAGATGATAGGCTTTAACATGATATTGGGAATGAATTGGTTTTTTAGACATCTTGCAACCATTGATTGTCATAACATGACAATCTATTTTGGTATATCGGAAAAAGAACTGATAAGGGTTATAATGTACTAATTATTTATATAAATTATAATAACCTTTTATTTAATTTTCTTACATTTTAAATGAATATTGTACTTAATCACTTTATATTTTTATTTTAGTCTTAAATTATAATTTATGAATTAATAAAAAAAATTATGAAAGTTGAAGAGAAAAATATAATTTTTTTACAAGATGGAAAGTCTAGCGAAAAAGTAGCAAAAAAAAAAAATGCCAAAATAAGTCACACAGAGATTGAAGAAGATTAGGGAAGATTCGTATTCACTCACTGGGAAACATGTTGAGAGACTCTTCGTGTTACACGCTAGAAAAATGCCAAAAAACACACTAAAAAAATTGGTCGAAAAACGTAAGGAAGATTTGCTAAGCTCTGAATCATATATATATATGTGTGTGTGTGTGTATAACAGCAAGAAGAAGAAGGAAATCTGATAAGGTCGGATCATATTTGAATAAATCATCCAAGATATCTAATGTTGCATTCAACATATATATATATATAGCCAATGACGAAGGCAATAGAGTAGAGTTTTAGTTTTTAGAGTAAAATAGATTAAATTAAGAGTAGAAATTGTTGGAAAAATTAGATTAGGAAAATAGAATTTGAAGATTATGATTAGAATTAGATTAAGAGATTAAGGTAAATTCTTATATTTTTATTTATAATGCTTTTATTTATGCTTTCTTTTATTATCATTGTTTTTAGATTTAACATGTTTATAACTTAATTTCTTTTATATTCGGGTATGATGAACCTTAGAATGAACATGCAATTTTTATGGTTATCATTCAATGATTTATTTATCATTCTTATGATTCAATTATATGTTTTTATTATTTTCAATTTAATATAGCCGGCATATTAGTTGAAATTTGATTTCTTATATAAAAATGAAGAGATTTATATATGAATAGATCTAGTATAATTGAAAAGAGTTACATGCAAACCTAAAGATAAGATGACATAAATCTTCCGAATTAGGATCAAACCTAACAGTAGAATTCATAGATCAAATGTAATGCAATTTTAGGGGTTTTAATTAGGACGAGATTCCAATTAATCAACCTAGAATTAGACATTAATATAACTCAAGAGAGTCATTAGCTCAATTTAGGAATTTCCACAATCCAAGAATAAAATAAGAATTTGAATAATAATTAATTAATTACATTAGTAATTTTAGAGGGATTCAATACCTGAATATATTAGTTTTATTAATTATTGCTTTCTTTAATTTTTTCGTTATTTATTTTATTTAATCGTTTATTTAATTTTGTCAATTCGATAATTAGAGAAAAGGTAATTACTAGTACTCATAATCCTTGTGGGATTGACACTCAATATCTTTATCCACTATACTATAGAATCGATAGGTACACTTGCCTATAGGTCTAAAGTTAGATAGTAGGAAGACCAATATCTAAAACCGTTTTATTTCAAGTTAGAAGCACATAGGTTAACAAGACTACCAACGTATGAACTATGGGGGTAAAAACTTGATAGCTTTGATGATAGTTGAATCTGATGACATGGTGAGAATTGATCAAGTACAAGTGGTGAAGGATTTTATAGATGTATTTCCTGAAGATTTTCCAAGCTTACCCTCACAAGAGAGATTGAGTTTAGTATAGATGTGGTGCCTAGTACGGCTCCCATATCCAAAACCCCATATTATATGGTGCCTACTGAACTTACAGAACTAAAGAAGCAAATACAATAGTTGTTAGACAAGAAGTTCATCAGACCTAATATCTCATCTTAGGGTGCACTTGTGTTGTTTGTGAAGAAGAAGGACAGTAGTATGTAGTTGTGGATAAATTATAGGGAGTTAAACAAGGTCACCATCAAGAATAAGTACCCTCTCCTGAGAATAGACAATCTATTTGATTTGTTACAAGGAGCTCAAGTCTTCTAAAAAATTGACATGAGATCCTTATATCATCAATTGAGAATTAAGGAAGAGGATATTTAGAAGATCGCCGTCAAGACTCGATACGGGCATTATGAGTTCCAAGTAATGCCATTTCGACTCACAAATTCATCGGCAACTTTTGTTAATCAAATGAATTGAGTATTCATGGGGTATTTAGACACATTTATCATTGTATTTATAGATGACATTCTAATATACTCTAGGAATGAAGAGAACCATGAGTAACATTTGAGGATAGTGTTAAATAAATTGCAGGTAGAGAAGTTGTATGCAAAATTCAAGAAGTGCAAGTTCTCGCTTAAGCGGGTAACCTTCTTAGGTCATGTGATTAGTGAAGACGGGTTGTCTATTGATCTTAGGGAAATAAAGGCTATGAATGAATGGCCTAAACTAAAAAAAGTGATAGAAGTTAGAAGCTTCTTAGGCTTAACCAAATACTATAAAACATACGTAGAAAGATTCTACAAGTTGGCAACCCCTCTAACCAGATTAACTCAAAAAGAGATGAAGTTTGTATGAGATGACAAATGCAAAGTAAGCTTCAAAGCATTGAAGGAGAGATTGATTTCTACACCAATGCTAGCCTTACATGTCAGTGGTGAAGAATTTGTAGTGTATAGTGTTGTGTCCATCTAAAGGCTCGGATGTGTATTAATGTAGAATGAGAGGGTAATATCTTATGCATCGAGGTAGTTGAAGGCCTAAGAAAAGAACTACTTGACTCGTGATCTAGAATTAGCAGCCGTTATTCTAACACTGAAACTTTAGAGACATTATTTGTATGGGGAGAAGTGTAAGGTATTCACATATTATAAGAGCCTCAAGTACCTCTTTACCCAAAAAGAATTAAACATAAGGTAGAGACACTGGCTAGAGCTAATAAAGGATTATGACATAGAGATTCAGTACTATCTTGGGAAGGCGAATGTAGTTGCTGATACACTTAGTAGAAAGAGGCATGGTAGTTTGAAAACTTTAATTACAACTCAATGAAATATATTGGAAGATATGCATAAATTAGATCTAGAGATTGTAGCCTAGGAAGTTGGAGCTAGACTAACCAGTTTACACTTATGGCCTACATTGATGGATAAGATAAAAGCTACATAAGCTGACGATGTAGGTGTACAAGAGATTAAGAAACGAATAGAGGATGGAAGGGCAATAGAATTTAAAATGGATGAAGAAGGGGTACTCAAGTATGGTCAACAACTGTGTAAGCTAGGTATAACTGAAGTGAAGAATGAGATATTGAAAGAAGCTGATGAGGATCAACTAGCATCAAGCATTCATAAGCCAAAGTCTAATGACCCACCACATAGTATTAGAGGTCCAATGACAAAAGCTAAAGCTAAGCGAATGAGTGAAGCTTTGCAAGGATTAGTGATGAATCTATAAGAGAGGGAACCAAGTTACACTAAGGGAGAATCAACCTTTATTCACTTGATTCAAGCTTACACAGAGGCGGACAAAGATATGACAGTCGTAGGCAGAAAATTATAGTAATGAACCGTGAAGCTGCTGGATTAAAGGGGAAATTGGACCGGCTATAGGTCGCCCGACCTTATGCCATTTGTTTTGTTTTTTTCTTTTAGTTTTTTCGGCCCTTCTTAAGTTAAGGCCAATTCTCTATGTTATAAGACTATTTTTTTTAGGGTTTTTGTGTAAGACTATAAAAGCTCCTTGTAAGGGAAAGGGGGCGAAAGACTTTGATTTTTTTTAATACACAATTTATGAGAGACTCTCTCTTTTGTTCTTTAAGCACGAACTCCTCAATTTCTTCGATCTAAATGCTTAAGGAAATTAACTGATAACTAAGGTTTCAATCAACAGGTGTGGTTGGGGTCTAGTTCCATTCATAGCTTGTTCAAGACGATTCTTGGGGATCCGATTCAAATCACTATCGTTGGATTCTAGGTTTAATATACCTAGGGTTTGCATCAGAAGCACACTATTCTAGGTACTTTGTTCACCCTGAGAATACCAAAATGTATAAGAATCTGAAGTGCCATTATTAGTAGAGGAGCATGAAATGGGAAATTGCAAAATATGTATCTGAGTGTCTGTCATGCTAATAGATTAAAATAAAACATTAAGGACCCATTGGAATGTTGCAACCTTTACCAATACAAGAATGGAAATGGGTATGTGTCCATGGACTTTGTCACAACATTACCTACAACTGTGACCAAGCTTGGCATTATATGGGTAATTGTAGACAGACTCATAAAATCTGCCTATTTTATACCTATAGGCACTAGGTATAAACTTGAGAAGCTGACTCAAATATATTTTAAAGAAATTTTAAGATTACATAGAGTACCAGTTACAATAGTATCAGAGAGAGACACCAAATCTATGGGGAGATTTTGAAATAGTTTGCATAAGGCACTGGGAACAAAATTATAGTTTAGTATGGCTTTTCACCCATAGATGGATAGCTAATCAAAGTGAACCGTTTGGATATTAGAAGATATGTTGAGGGCGTGTGCACCAGATCTTGATGGGAATTGGGATGCGCACCTATCCTTAGTAGAGTTCACCTATAATAATAGCTATCAAGCTACCATCTAAATGGCACCTCATGAAGCATTATATGGAAGAAAGTGTCAGTTGCCTTTACGTTAAGATGATGTGGGTGAGAAACAGGTGTTAAGACCCGATCTGGTACAAGATGTAGTGGATAAAGTAAAGTTGATTAGATAGAGGATGCAGTTTGCCCAAAGCCGTCAGAAATCCTATATAGAGAAGAGATGATACCCAATTCAAAGTGGAAGACCATACATTATTGAAGGTTTCACCTGTAAAAGGGGTGGTAAGATTTAGGCTATGGGGAAAGTTAAACCCTAAATACGTGGGACGCTTTGAAGTCTTAGAAAGAATTGGACCAATAACATATAGATTAGTGTTACCACCAAATCTAGCTAAGGTACATGATGTATTCCACATCTCCATGCTACGGAAATATGTACCCAACTCATATGAGATCATTGCACTAGAACCCGATGTGCCTTACAATTCCAATAGCATACACATCAATACAAATGTGTGATCACTAAATCAATTCCACAATGGCGTGATCAACAACACTCCTTTGAACCCTAATTCATGTGGATTCAAATGGCAAAGATACTAAATTATGATGAGGAACAATGCAATTGTATAATAAGCAATGGATAACAATATAAATGAATTCGAGTTCCAATCAAATTGTTTGAATCAAATCTGAAAATGAGGAACCCTAATTCACGTGAAAGACAACAAGTAACACAACTAAATTGTATCTAGATATGACACACTAGAAAACAATTTGAAGTAACTAGAGAAAGATTGATATTACTCACAATCTACTTAAGCTAATCTCGCCACAATTTCACAAATGAAATTGATAAGAGAATTTTGCATGCAAAGACTCTTCCTCATGGCAAAAGGTGCATATTTTCTTAAGTTTCAAAAAGCTCCCTCTAAACCCTACTTAGCAAGTACTTATACTTGCTACAATTAGGGTAAAAACAAAAAAAAAACAAATAAATAAGCCACTCTAAATGATCAGTTCTAAAACATAAAAATACAAGTACAAATACGTCTTCAAATGGCCGATTCTTCACTTCAATAGAACATATTGTTGGACCGGTACTTCTTTAATTTATGTAGGTCCATAAATAACCCACAAACTAAGCTTTAGCGAATTTATCCATCGTTTTGTAAATATTGACAAATGTACCTATTGGAATGCACAACAAATATGTAATAGAAAAGAAGATACTAAACAAATATTCTCAAGGTCTAATTGTTTAAAGAGGACCTTCATCGCCAAATTTTGTAACCCTTTAGCTCTTGCCCCAGTGATAGGTCCTGTAGGTATATGATTCCTATTAGAACCTCTTCAAGTGTAGCCAAACCTCACAACAATAGAGAAGCTTGTCAGGATTGTGGACACTAAAGAGTAGATTCTAAGAAAACAGGTTATCAAATATGTTAAGGTGTAGTGGAGTAATCAAATAGAGAGAGAAGCAACTTAGGAGTTAGAAGAACAGATGAGGAGATATCTAGAACTATTCCATGATCTAGGTAACTTTTGATGACGATATATATATATATATATATATATATATATATATATAATATTGATCAAAATTAAACCAATGATAAAAGGGTAAATAACTTGAAAAGTTAGGGGTAATTCATTCATTTAACAAGAAAGTATAAATAGGCCAACTCATACTATCCTAACCCTTTTTTTTCATGTATACACTATAGAACCCTAAGCGTTATCTATAGAAACCTAGGAGAGAAAAGGATGACTACATTCTGCAGTCTACCAATTTAACTACGGTAAGTAAACTGATCAATAACTGTTTATTGTTGTTTACATATGTATATTGTCAACTAGTGTTAATTCATTAGATTTCCTTGTAGAACAATTAGTGTGATGAAAGGTTTTGAATAAGAATTCAATTATTGGAACAATTCGAGCTAATAAGTCGTTAGATTAAACCTAATTGGAATTCTAATATGAAAAACAATGCACAATTAGGATTAGAAGGAATGGATTTCATTTAAGATTAGAAAGATTAGGAATTGGTGAATTAGAAAAGAAATTCATGATGGAACAGTGCCTTACACAACTAAGTACATGCTTGTGTACCTACCCATATTGAAGCACTAATGTGTACAAAAAAGTACACGGTCACCAGACACGCACGTGTAATTGGGCATGTCAAATTTCATAAATTCAAAAAAAGTTACACAGCTACTTTACATGATCGTGTACCCTACCATGCTAAAGTATATGGCCAAATACATGATCGTGTACTTGGTTGTATTGAATTGACAAAAATACATAAGAAGATATATGGCAACTAGCATGACCTTGTTCTATTTCGTGTCCCTCTACATGGCCACCCATACGACTATGCTGTTCCAAGACACTCATTGTTCCATTATATGTCATTCACTTGCAATTCTAAGTGTACATAATTGTGAATTTAAATAGGTTTGAGGATTGAGGGATTACAAAAGCGTGGAGAAATCATTCGCCGACTATCAAGTATGTGTAGAATCTACATATAGCCATATTTTATCTAATAATGTTTTTATTTTGCACTTTAGCAAGTACATTCATCGGTTTTATAGATGGTGTAAACACCCCATTTTTGTCCTAGGAATGAATAATAATTGATAATAATCAATTCTTAATTTTTTCCAATTTTTCTAATTTTTCCCTAATTTAGCATAAATAATTAAAAATATTCAAAAAATAAAAATAAATAGGAAAAAACATCAATTTTGAAAAATGATTTCAAAAATGACAATAATAAATAGTAAATAATTTTTACAAATTTTTTAAATTTCAAAAAATACAAAAAAATATAAAAATCGCATTGCATACATGCAATTTGCGAAATTAGAAAAATCAGGAAAGTGGGCTAGCCCAGCTGGTCCGGACCACGGGCTAAGGCGCGCGCGGCGGGGGGGGGGGCGGGGGGGCGCTCGATCGCAGGTTCGAATCGCGGGGGAGGCAGTTTCCGCGTTTTGCATTTTCTTACTTATCTAGGACACGTGGCAGCATCCGATTGGCTGGAGGAAACGCACGCGCCGGGCGCGTGATCGTCTTCTACCTCGGGCCCGAGATCGCCGGCAGAAGAAAAAATTCGCATTTTAGCCGTTTCGATCCGATTTTTTGCACAAATCCAACAGATCTTCAACAGAATTGAGATAAACATCATCCAATTGGAATCAAATCTCAACAAATCAAAGGATTTGCACGAATCAGAGTTTGTTTATTTAACCGTCGATCCGATTTGCTTCGATTGGCGAAAATCCGAGCTTATCCAGCTTGATTTTGAACGCTTATAAATAGAGGAGGAGTAGAGGAAGCCAAAACACATATCAGAATTGAGAGAAAGTGAGAAAAGAAAGCAAATCGGAGAGCACCGGAGGAGAACCAAAGCCGCGACCGCCGATCGGAGTTGAACCACCACCAGAAGACGATCTGGGAGCAAACCACCGCCACCATTGAATTCAGCACCCTCAAGAAGCTAGGATTCGACACCTCATCCGCTGCAAAAGACCGTCGGAACGCCATGAACGAGCCCTCTCCGCCATCGTGTCCGACCCAATCCGACCCGATTCGACCCGACCCGTGCACCGACCCGGATCCAGGCAAGTCGAATTTTTCGAATTTTTATTTATTTATTTTTTTTGAATTGTGTTTATTTGATTTATTATTTGATTATTTATTTGTTATTTATTTATTTATTTATTTATGCTTTATGTTCTATTTCCATAAGTAGGAAAATGTAGAAATTAGATTTTTAGGATTTAATAATGTAGTAAAATAATAAAATAAATAAATAAATAATAATAATATAAAAATAAATAAATAAATGATAAAAATAAATAAAAAGAAAAATAAATAATAAAAATGTAGATAAATAATAAAAATATTAGAAGAAGTAATAATAAATTTTTAGATTTCAAAATAGGATAAATAACAGTTTAGGATAAAATTTTTAACAAAAATTCAAAAATTATAAAAAAATCATAAAAAATCATAAAAAATAATAAAAAACTATAAAAATCATGAAAATTTGGAAAAATTACAAAAAAAATAGTAAAAATCATAAAAATCATAAAAATTATAAAAAAAATCATAAAATCACAAAAATTTATAAAAATCATAAAATCCTGAAAATTCAATTAAATTCAAAAAATAATAAAAAATATAAAAAATGAGTTTTATCACTTAGAAAAATCATTTTCATCAAATAAATCCAAAATTGATATTTTTCCCTAAAAATCATTTTCAAAAATCAGATTAAAGCTTAGGCTTAGATTTTTAGAAGAAAAAAAATCCCAAAAATGGTAAAAACATAAATCAAAAGAGATTTCAAAATTAAAATTCACAAATACACTTAAAATTTTCAGAAAAGCGAACTACGGCTTGTTTAATCCTGGATAGCTGGTACGTAGGCACCTATTCGGGTCAACCCATAAAATGAAATAAAAAAATCATTTTTTTGAAATAATTCAAGAACATAATAAAAAGTAACAGAAACACAATAAAACACATTTCTAAATAGGAACAATTTTAGGAGATTAGGTGGTAACCATAAGGTTTTAATAGGTTAGCCTCCGAACTTAGAAACTCTGGTTTTCCTTTTCCTCTTTTCACCAAAAACGAGAAGAGGAAATCACGACGACTAGTGGTCCAAATTAAGACTAATCCGCTCCTTTAGTCTTGATTCAATATTTCCTAACAACAGTTGGGTAGCGACTCCAAAATTAAACGAAGTTCCTAACTCAAGTCGAGGATCTATATTATATGAGCATAGGGTCTAGTGTAGATCGGATTAGGAATGGGAAATTTCAAAAATTAGACTCGATAGGATGGCGACTCCATTGGGGACCCATGCTAGTAGGCTAGCCACCTGAATCTCTTCAAATTGTTCTCTTTAATACATGTGTTTCAATCATTATTCTGTTACTAACGTTTCAGGGATTAGTTAGATTTTCAATTTTTGTGGGGGTTTGCATGCATATGTGTGTGTGAGTAGATGCAGTCGAACCCGGACCGTCCTAGAAACCTAAGACGGGGAGCCATTGTGTAGGTTTCGGGCGAAGTGAGTTGATTCACCGTTCGGGACCGATTAGGCTGCCCCACCCTATGCTTCGATATGGCCTGAGATCTATTTCTTCGAGAATGCGAGAAGCCATAGAGCTCGGGAACCAGTTAGAACCAACCTGCTTGCATACATAACATCATAGGGTTGACAATTGGTGACAATGTAATGGTTTGTTATTTTGTTCATGGAGTTCAAATTTATTTCCCTATAATGTTTCATAGTTCAGTTTGTAATTAGGCAATTTCTTATTGTAATATATGGCTAGCACCGCAGTCGACCGCCTCCTCCGCAAAGAAATTCAGGTGTACAAACCTTTGAACCCAAAGTTGGTACTGGACCATTGGTTTACCTTGTACAACCTAGAGGAGCAGGCCTTCATCCAGCAAAAGATCGGTTCCATCCTCTCACTGACAAAGATAGAGGTGAATTTGCCTTTAGTCCGGGCCATGCTCCAATTATGGGAAATCGAGCCCGCTGCTTTCTTTATCGGGCCGCATGAGATCACCCCTACCCTGGATGAGTACACCCAGTTGCTACAGGCTCCAGCACTGACTGATCAAATCTACGCACCAGACCTTGAGGTCGGGCCAGCCGGTACCTTCAGCAGATTATTAGGCATCCGTAAGACAGCCGTCAACAAAGCCCTGGCAGACTGTAATGGATATTGCATACGTATGGATGATTTAGAAGCCCGGTTCATCGCCCGAGAGGACAATGGGGATAGGAAGGACATACTGTGTGGGGACCCCAAAACTTACAGACAGAGAAGGGTGAACGCTTTCATCTTGACAGCCTTTGCCACCATACTGTTCCCCATCGGGACCTTCTATATTCACTACCGGGTTGTAGAGCTGGTAACCCAATTTCTGGAGGGAAGATCTTACATCCCGGCTCTACTGGCTGAACAGATCCGGAACTTGAATTTCCTCAAGAAGAAAGGCCATGGGATCCTTCGCTCAAGCCTCAACCTTCTGTTGATATGGTTTGTAAGCCACCTTAAGTGCTTCGGGTTGAACATGGTCCGAAAAACCTTAGCCCAGCAGGTGGATCTCGTAAACTCATGTATAGAAAAGGTGAAGCTACCCAACGACCTTACCAGCCACAGTTGGGTAGAGGTACTTAGAAGTTTCAGTGCTGAGGATATTCTGTGGACAGCCAGGTGGAGTTGCTGTAACAAAATCATCTTAACCTGCAAAAACTTCCAAGCAGTACCTTTAATCAGAATCAGCGGATGTATTGGATATCACCCCAACTCAGTGGTCCGCCAGCTTGGTACCATCCAAGATATAGTTTATCGGCCCTCGCTGGAAGCAGTCACCTTTGAATACCAAGATCCGAACCTGTTGGTAGCCGAGAAGTTTGCTAAGCTGGCAAAGGTCAAACCACTTTGGGAAGCCATAATTGAAAGCCCGAATGTGGACCTCAGGGAATTAGATGGCGAAGTGGGAAAACACCGAGCCACCAGAGAGTTTGTAATCCGCCAGCTATACCAGACAGGGGAAAGAGCATATCGGGTTCCAAACGTCACCCAACCAAGACCAGACAAGATCAATCCAGAGACAGAAGTATACCTAGAACAGGTCAAGGCCCGAATGGAGGTATACTTTGAAGCTGCAGATCATAAGAAAGACATCTGGAAAGGACGTTTCAAAGAATCCGACCAAAGGAACAAGGCCTTGGAAGCACAATTGGAGAAGACCCAAGCCAAAGTCAAAGAATTAGAAGCTGTCATCAATGGGAAGTCCGAGCCTCCACAACAGAAGACTAAAAGAGCTAGGAAATAGATCATTATTTGTAATCTTTTATTTTGATTATCGAACTCCAAAATTTTCAATATTAATAAAAGTGAAGTTTCAATATTACATTGTCAATCAATTGTCAACCCTTTTATTTTTAACATCTGCGTGACACATGTATATCATTTTGCATACATCACAATAAAAAACAAAATGCGCGCCCAGGTATCAAGATAGCTCCCAAGCAACCGAACCCTCTCAGAAGTCCAATTCTCACACATTCAAGAACAAAAATGGCCAACAGTAGCGACAACCGCAACAACACAAATGCTGAAGCTACCTCAGACTCCAGGATCGTATCCTTAGAACAAACGGTCCAACAATTGGCTACCCAGGTCCACCTCCTAACTGAAAGCATCGGCCTCCTTCGCACCACTCAGCCAACCTAGGAAGAACATTCAGGGGCCAGGAAAGGGAAAGCAGTGGAGGGACAACCTTCGGAGTATGAAGAAATCAATTCCCACCTCAACCCGGCTTTTGAATATGAGCCGAAGATCAACCAGGGACCAACCTCTGACGACTTGAAAAGGGAAATGGAAGAGAGGCAGAAGGAGATGGAGAAGCGACTCTTCCAGCAGCTCCATGACAAGATGAAAACGATTGAGGGCCCTGATGGTTTTGAACAAGCTAGGATCACCAATCTGCCAGCATACAAGGAAGAGGTATACCCTGAGAAGTTCAAGACCCTAGATTTCGAAAAGTATGATGGCACCGGCTACCCAAAAATGCATACCAGGCTATATGCCCGGAAAATGAGCAAGTATGCTCAATACGACCAGCTCATGCTCCAGACATTCCAAGATAGCCTCACAGGCCCTGCATTGGTCTGGTATGCCGACCTAGACTTCAACACTGTCAATACCTAGGAGAAGCTAGCTCGAGCGTTTTATGACCAATATAAGTTCAATATCGAAGTTGCCCCATCTGTAATTGATCTGGGGAGTCTCCGAAAAAGGCATGCTGAGCCATTCAAGGAGTATGCTCAGCGCTGGAGAGCCCAAGCCGCCAGGGTAGCAATCCCGATATCTAAGAAGGAATTGACATCCATATTTGTCAATACCCTGGACAAGACCTACTTTTCACACCTGGTAGGCCAGACCTCATCCAGTTTTGCAAAGGTAATGGTTGTGGGATGTAGGATTGAGAATGCCATCACCACCGGCAGACTCCAAACAATGCAGCCTCCTAGGGTCACACCGACACAAAGGCCTTTAGGAGGAAACAGAGCTAAAGAGTCCACTATCAGCATGGTCCACTCCGGTAAGGCAGAAAAATCTGGGACTCGTGTGACATTCCAGACCACGAGTACCCCAGCCCAACAACCCATGACAGGTCACACCCAGGCCGCTAGGGCCCTAAGGCAGTTCACTCCAATCCCCATACCGCTCAGTCAGGTCTTCGTTTGGTTGAGGGCAAACAACTTGATCAGCTTTGAGATCCCCAACGACCAGTACAAGCCCAAGAATTTCGACTCAAGCCTCAAGTGTGACTACCATATAGGTCAAGAGGGGCATTCTACAGATAGGTGCTGGAGGCTTCGGCACAAGATCCAAGACTTAATCGATGCAGGAATCATACAGCCGGATTTTGTAAATACCCCAGCACCCAATGTCAATACCAACCCACTGCCCAATCATAAGCCCACCATTAATATGATCACATCTGAGGAGTCGGTTCCCAAAGAAGCCCCTAAGCAGAATACGACGGAGCAACAGAAGAAGCAATCCCATCAAGCTCCAGAAGAAACACCAAAGGCACACATTAAAAATAGGTGGTTAGCCGGAGACCCAACAGTTGGCACTTTGGGAGAATCACACGGGAGATTTCAGTATTTGGTAAACCATTCTTATACCCCGACTGAGCAGAGGCCGCCTAGTGGATGGGGACCAGAATTTGAGAAAGAAGACAACCCGTCAAAGGAAGAGGGGAAGACTATCAACATGATCAACTCTCATCAGAAGCCCAAGGTTATACAATGCTACAAGGGACAATCAGCTGAGGTACAAATCCCAAGAAAAAGATATGTATTCAATGTTCCGATAGCGGCAGAGAATTACAAGGCTGCACCATTCGACTATCGGGCCCTCGAACAAGAGCGGCCTCCTATGGTGGGAGGCATCACCCGCTCTGGGAGATTATACGATCCAAAGTATAAAGGACTGACTGAAGAACCCAATGTGGAGAAAGGAGAAGAAGAGGAAGGGGGACTCACTGCATTTACAAAGATGGTCAAGGCAAGTGAATACAAGATCATGGAACAATTAAATAAAGTTCCAGCACAGATATCACTCATGGGCCTTCTCACAACATCCAAGCCCCATAGGGAAGCACTCTTTAAAGTACTAAAACAGATTCAGGTCCCAGAAGGCATCGCTATAGACAAAATAGGTCACGTGGCGGACTCTATCTTTACAATGGACCAGATATCTTTCTCTTCGGAAGAGCTAGGAGAGGAGGGAGACCAACATATCAAACCATTATTCATAGTGGTCAAGTGCAATGACACCATTGTCTCCCGAGTACTCATCGACAACGGATCATCCCTCAACGTTTGCCCATTGGCAACGCTCGACTTGTTGGGGGTCGATCCAAGCAACATAAGACCTAGCTCCACGGTGGTCAAAGCTTTCGACGGATCAAAAAGAGACATAGTGGGGGAAGTGAACCTACCAGTAGAAATTGGTCCACAAGTATTCCACATCGCTTTCCAGGTCCTCGACATCCCAAGGTCTTTCAACTTGCTTTTGGGACAACCTTAGATACATGCTGCTGGAGCCATCCCCTCTAGTCTCCACCAAAGGGTCAAGTTCATTGCAAGCGGGCATATAGTTACAGTATTGGGCGAACAGGATTACGCCATATACAAAGAGACTGCCATACCTTATATTGGGGAAGAAGGTTCAAAAGACCTGGGGCTGCAGATTTTCAATGAAGTGAACATGGTGACTAGCAAGGAGGGCCATCAATTTAAAGAGGGGCAGCACGGGACGTTTGGACTGGGGTACATTCCAACGGCTGTAGAAGAAGCGCAAGCAAGAGGTGTCAAAGGCAGAATGAAGGGGAAGCCGATCGACACCCAGATGTGCATCCCACCTCTCCAACAATCTTTCTGAAAGGCAAACATCATTCAAAAGCTTCGGGTAAATGAAGAGGACGACAGCAAAGGGAAGTCAATCCCCCGTATGTCCAACCAACATCCAACTCTAAACAATTGGTTTTGTTATCCTATCAGTAGCGCTACATTAGCTCGAAAGTAGAGAAAAATTATCAAGTAAATTTTATTGAGACTCTTTATCAAATTCAATTGCAGTTTGTTTTCGTCTTATATATATGCTTTCACTTTTATGTTATTCAGATCTCCTACCATCGAACATCAGGGATATTTCGCACAGGTAGAAAATAAAAACGCTGATATCGTTTCCAACGCTGCTGGGTCAGTTGTTGAAGGCGATATCCTAGACTACGAAATAATACAAGAAAATTGGCAAAAACATGAACAAAGCGGAATTTCGATCGACGAGCCTATGGAGACAGTAAATCTAGGAAGCATGGAAAACCCTAAGAACCTCAACATCGGGACCAGTTTGAGTGCCGAGCAAAAATGTGAGATAACCGAGCTATTAACGGAATACGCGGATGTGTTTGCCTGGTTATATGGTGACATGCCAGGGCTAGACCAATCGATAGTGGTTCATAGGCTTCCCACAAGGGAAGACGTCAAACCTAAAAAACAAAAACTGAGAAGATTTAAGCCCGACATCTTGCTGAAGATTAAGGAAGAAGTCAAGAAATTGCTAGAAGTAGGGTTCATTGAAGTATCCGACTACCCAGAATGGGTAGCAAATATAGTCCTCGTTATGAAAAAGAATGGAAAAGTACGCATATGCGTAGACTTCCAAGACTTAAACCAAGCTACGCCAAAGGATAACTTCCCCCTACCTCACATTGATGTTCTGGTAGACAACACTGCGGGAAACCATCTTTTCTCATTCATGGACGGTTTCTCAGGATATAATCAAATAAAAATAGCTGAAGAAGATAAAACCAAAACGACTTTCATCACAACATGGGGAACTTTCTGTTACAAAGTCATGCCCTTCGGTTTGAAGAACGTCGGGGCAACGTATTAGAGAGCCATGGTCGCAATACTTCACGACATGATGCTTCGAGAGGTTGAAGTATATGTCGACGACATGATAGCCAAATCCAAAGAAGGAGAAAGCCATATAGATATCCTGAGGAAATTGTTTAAACGACTGAGAAAATTCCAACTCAAGTTAAACCTAGAGAAATGCACTTTCGGGGTCACAATGGGGAAGTTGTTAGGGTTTGTCATAAGCCAGGAAGGGATTAAAATCGACCCTGATAAGGTAAAGTCTATATTAGAGTTACCTTCCCCACGCTCCGTTAAAGAAGTGAGAAGCTTGCTGGGAAGATTAAATTATATAGCTCGTTTTATCTCAAAGCTCACTGACAAATGTCGGCCATTATTTCGTCTGTTGAAGAAGAATGCCACAATAGAATGGGACGACGAATGCGAAGAGGCATTCAAGACAATCAAATACTATCTTATAAAACCTCCAGTCTTGATAGTCCCGAAGCAAGGAAAGCCTTTATTCTTATACCTCACTATACTCCTTGAATCCATGGGATGTGTGCTGAGGCAGAAAGATGATGAGGGAAGAGAGCGTTCTATATATTATCTGAGCAAGAAGTTCACAGATGGGGAACAGAGGTACTCAGAGGTGGAGAAGACGTGTTGTGCTCTAATTTGGGTCATGCATCGACTAAGGAAATACACCCTTTACTATCATATTGAGCTACTGACAAAGCATGATCTCTTGAAATACTTGGCAGAGAAGCCAGCTCTGATAGGGAGAATCTCTAAGTGGCAAATGCTCCTATCCGAGTTCGACATCACATACATAAATCAGAACTCGATGAAATGGCAAGCCTTAGCCGACTAATTAGCGGAACACCCTATCGAGACAGATTCCTAAGAACTACAGGCCCAATTCCCAGATGAAAATATATTAACAGTGGAAGATATATCGGTAGAAGACTTTGGGATAGAGCAGGACCTGAAATGGAAACTGTTTTTCGATGGAGCCGCCAACGCATTCGGTTGCGGGGTTGGGGCAGTATTGATATCCCCAGATGGCACTCAATTCCCTACAACGACGAGACTTACATTTCCCTATACCAATAATATTGCAGAATATGAAGCATGTATTCTTGGCCTCAAAATGGCCTGTCAAATGGAAATCCGCGAATTAGAAGTATATGGAGATTCGTCGCTCATCATACTACAAAAAAGAGGGGAATACAAGACTAAAGACCCCAAACTAGTACCCTATCATCAACACTTGACAGAGCTAATTGAAGAATTCAAGGCAATCACTTTCACATACATCCCGAGAACTCAGAATCAGTTTGCAGATGCACTAGCCACACTAGCATCTATGATCCAGATAACAGGGAAAGTCGAAGTTCAACCGATGAAAATAGACATCGAAAGTCGGCCCGCCTATTGTTTAACCATTAAAAAAGTACAAGATGACAAGCCCTGTTATCACGACATCAAGACTTTCCTCCAAGAAAGTAAATACCCTGAAATGGCTAGCAAGAATGACCAAAGAACACTCAGAAGGTTAGCAAGCCATTTCCTATTAAGTGGGTCTGTACTATACAAAAGATCATCTGATACCACTTTGTTGAGATGTGTGGACAAAAATGAAGCATGCGAATTGATGAAGGAAGTACATGAGGGAGTATGTGGACCTCATATGAATGGCTACATGTTGGCTCGAAAAATCATGAGGTTAAGATATTATTGGTTGACCATGGAATCAGATTGCATAAAACATGTCAAGCACTGTCATCTGTGTCAAGTCTACGCAAACCGGATAAATGCTCCGCCCAACGAGCTACACTTGTTATCAGCACCATGGCCTTTCTCCATGTGGGGAATCGACATAATAGGCCCGATCACTCCAACAACATCTAACGGCCACAGATTCATACTAGTAGCGATTGATTATTTCACCAAATGGGTAGAAGCGTCATCCTATACCAATGTTACAAAGGGGGTAATAATCTGCTTCTTAAAAAGGGACATAATAGCCCGATATGGAGTTCCTGAGTCCATCATCACCGACAATGGTACCAATCTCAACAACAAATCGATGACAGGTTTATGTCAACAATTCCACATAAACCATAGAAATTCAACTCCCTACCGACCTCAAATGAACGGGGCAGTAGAAGCAGCCAACAAGAATATTAAAAAGATCATTGAGAAAATGACAACAACTTACAAAGATTGGCATGAAATGTTACCGTTTGCTCTCATGGCTTATAGGACTTCAATAAGAACATCTACGGGAGCCACCCCTTATTCATTGGTATATGGTACAGAAGCAGTGCTACCAGTTGAAGTTGAAATACCATCATTCAGAATCCTGTCAGAAACTCAGTTAACTGAATCGGACTGGGTAAAGAAGAGGCTTGATCAGCTGAATCTAATTGATGAAAGAAGACTTACCACACTATGTCATGGCCAGTGTTACCAACAAAGAATGGCCCGAGCATTTAACAAGAAGATGAGACCTCGATACTTCAAAGAGGGGGATCTAGTGCTAAGGAAGGTTCTCCCGAATGCCCAAGACTCCAGAGGAAAATTCACCCCAAACTACAAAGGCCCTTATGTAGTGAAAAAGGTTCTATCAGGAGGTGCTTTGATATTAACTCAGATGGATGGTCCGGAATTGAGAGACCCCATTAACACAGATGCTGTAAAGATGTACTATCCTTAGGCAAGGGAATTGAAATTTTGCCAATGTTTATGAAAGCCAGTGTTTGATACAAATTTCGTTGAGTCGAGTTTTTACGTTTTACAAGCAAAGTTAATATTCCTAAATGGTCGATAATCCAAATCAATTATCATCACAACAAATATTCCTAAACACATTACCCACCACTTCACCAATGAAAGATAAACACTAAAATGATGATGAATCTCAATATATTTGGTAATATCGTTCCATCTACTTTCAGGCATTAGAACATAGTGCATTAGTAGGGTAACATTACCATCAAAAGAGCCATGTGCATAAAGAAAGGAAGCACATCAAGATTTTCAACCCCGAGTCAAAAAAAGAAGAAGAGAAGCAGAAACAAACTAACCCGAAGGTTCGGTTGTTTGGTGGCTGTCTACGATAAACTGACAAGCATATTAAAATAAATAACTATCATCATATCATGAAAGGCATCACGTCATTTAGCTCAATCAGTAGAAAGCATATTCAGAAGCATAAGGTTAGTCAACCCATAGGGGGCACTTTCCTAAAACTTTGTTCTCATGGTTAGCCCATAGAGGGCACTTTTTGAGACAATTCCATTCTAGGTTAGTCAGCCCATAGGGGGCACTTTCCTAAAACTTTGTTCTCATGGTTAGCCCATAGGGGGCACTTTTTGAGACAATTCCATTCTAAGTTAGTCAGCCCATAGGGGGCACTTTCCTAAAACTTTGTTCTCATGGTTAGCCCATAGGGGGCACTTTTGGAGACAATTCCATTCTAGGTTGGTTAGCCTATAGGGGGTACTTTCCTAAAAGTCTGTTCTCAAGGTCAGCTCATAAGGGCACTTTTTGAGACAGTTCAATCAATTTTATCATAGGTTAGTCAGCCCAAAAGGGGCACTTTCCTAGATTCTCCCGATTAGTCAGCTCTTGGGACACTTTTTGGAAATGTTCTTCCAAATAGTTGCTAGTCTAACAAGACGTTTCTGTTGACAGGTAGCCAGCTCATAAGGGCGCTTCCTAAGTAGATTTTCTTTCCAAGGTTGCTAGTCTGATAAGACGCTTCCTATCATCATTTCCCCAAAATGATACTTGAGATGTTTCCTATCGCCAACTAGTCAGCCCTTAAAGCACTTTTTGGGGAGGGAACATTACTCTAAATCATTAGGACCATTTTAAATCGTGGGATTGTTAGCTCTTAGAGCATTTTCCTACCAAAAATTCCAGGTAATCAGCCAAACCAATGCGTTATCTATTTAAAAGGCCAAAAATGGTGTCTTTCTTGTCTTTGTAGTTAAGTTTTTCAAACTTTACTACAAAGAGGTGCAGCTGTAAACACCCCATTTTTGCCTTATGAATGAATAATAATTGATAATAATCAATTCTTAATTTTTTCCATTTTTTCTAATTTTTCCCTAATTTAGCATAAATAATTAAAAATATTCAAAAAATAAAAATAAATAGGAAAAAACATCAATTTTGAAAAATGATTTCAGAAATGGCAATAATAAATAATAAATAATTTTTACAAATTTTTGAAATTTCAAAAAATACAAAAAAATAAAAAAATCGCATTGCATATATGCAATTTACGAAATTAGAAAAATCAGGAAAGTGGGCTAGCCCAGCTGGTCCGGACCACGGGCTAAGGCACGCGGGGGGGGTGGTGGCTCGGTCGCAGGTTCGAATCGCGGGGGAGGCAGTTTTCGCGTTCTACATTTTCTTACTTATCCAGGACACGTGGCAGCATCCGATTGCCTAGAGGAAACGCACGCGCCGGGCACGTAATCGTCTTCTACCTTGGGCCCGAGATCGCCGGCGGAAGAAAAAAATCGCATTTTGGCCGTTTCGATTCGATTTTTTGCACAAATCCAACAGATCTTCAATAGAATTGAGATAAACATCATCCAATTGGAATCAAATCTCAACAAATCAAAGGATTTGCACGAATCGGAGTTGGTTTATTTAACCGTTGATCCGATTTGCTTCGATCGGCGGAAATCTAAGCTTATCCAGCTCAATTTTGAACGCCTATAAATAGAGGAGGAGTAGAGGAAGCTAAAACACGGATCAGAATTGAGAGAAAGTGAGAAAAGAGAGCAAATCGGAGAGCACCAGAGGAGAACCAAAGCTGCAACCGCCGATCGGAGTTGAACCACCACCAGGAGACGATCTGGCAGCAAACCACCGCCACCATTGAATTCAGCACCCTCAAGAAGCTAGGATTCGACACCTCACTCGCTGCAAAAGACCGTCGGAACGCCGTGAACGACAGATCCGACCCGACCCGCGCACCGACCTGGATCTAGGTAAGTTGAATTTTCCGGATTTTTTTTTATTTATTTTTTTCGAATTTTGTTTATTTATTTTATTTGTGTTTATTTGATTTATTATTTGATTATTTATTTGTTATTTATTTATGCTTTATGTTCTATTTCCATATGTAGGAAAATGTAGAAATTAGATTTTTAGGATTTAATAATATAGTAAAATAATAAAAATAAATAAATAAATAATAAAAATAAATAAAAAGAAAAATAAATAATAATAATGTAGATAAATAATAAAAATATTAAAAGAAGTAATAATAAAATTTTAGATTTCAAAATAGGATAAATAACAGTTTAGGATAAAATTTTTAACAAAAATTCAAAAATTATAAAAAAATCAACAAAAATCATAAAAAATAATAAAAAACTATAAAAATCATGAAAATTTGGAAAAATTACAAAAAAATAGTAAAAATCATAAAAATTATAAAAAAAATCATAAAACCACAAAAATTTATAAAAATCATAAAATCCTGAAAATTCAATTAAATTCAAAAAAAATAATAAAAAATATAAAAAATGAGTTTTATCACTTAGAAAAATCATTTTCTTCAAATAAATCCAAAATTGATGTTTTTCCCTAAAAATCATTTTCAAAAATCAGATTAAAGCTTAAGCTTAGATTTTTAGAAAAAAAAATCCCAAAATGGTAAAAACATAAATTGAAAGAGATTTCAAAATTAAAATTCACAAACACACTTAAAATTTTCAGAAAAGCGAACTACGGCTTGTTTGATCCTGGATAGCAGGTACGTAGGCACCCATTTGGGTCAACCCATAAAATGAAATAAAAAATCATTTTTTTGAAATAATTCAAGAACATAATAAAAAGTAACAGAAACACAATAAAACACATTTCTAAATAGGAACAATTTTAGGAGATTAGGTGGTAACCGTAAGGTTTTAATAGGTTAGCCTCCGAACTTAGAAACTCTGGTTTTCCTTTTCCTCTTTTCACCAAAAACAAGAAGAGGAAATCACGATGACTAGTGGTCCAAATTAAGACTAATCCGCTCCTTTAGTCTTAATTCAATATTTCCCAACAACAGTTGGGTGGCGACTCCAAAATTAAACGAAGTTCCTAACTCAAGTCGAGGATCTATATTAGATGAGCATAGGGTCTAGTTTAGATCGGATTAGGAATGGGAAAATTCAAAAATTAGACTCGACAGATGCCCAAATAACATGCACTAAGGATCAACTTGCGGGACATTCTTGGAGTCATATTTGATAGCCCACAAATTGTTTAATTGAAGTGAAGAACTGGCCACTTGAAGACCATTTGTATTTGTAATTGTTTCTTATGAGAACCAGCCATTTTGATTTGTACTTGTAATTTGTGTTTTGGGAACTAGCGACTTAGGTGGCATCTTTGTAATTTTTTGTGTGTTTTTAACCTAATAGGAGCAAGTATAAATACTTGCTAACTGGGGTTTTTAAGGAGCTTTTAACATTTTGGAGAAAAATGTACACTTTGTGCCGTAAGGGTTCATCCTTTGCATACAAAGATCTCTTATCAATTTCTTTGTGAAATTGTAGCGAGAATCAACTTCAGTGGATTGTGAGTCATATCAATCTTACTCTTGTTATATTGCAAATTGTGTTTAGTGAGTATTATCTAACTACAATTTGTTGGCTACTTGTTCATATCACGTGAATTAGGGTTCTTACTTTCATATTTGATCATTTCAATTTGAGATTGAATTCTAGTTCATTTGCGCGTTATTCCATTGAAGATCACACACTTGTTTGTTCTTACATCCATTTAGTGTTCAAACTCATGAATTGGACTACCAATTTGAGGTAATTTGACACACCATTTTGATTGAGGGATTTGGTTGTTCATGCCTATTCATTTGATGTGTTTACCATCCAATTTTGTGAAACACATCAAAGGGGAGTACCCTTTGTTGTATATAAATATGTATGTGTGAGGTTGCATGTTATTATTAAGATGGGAATTGTGTATGTTGGACATAAATGATATGAAAGATAATAAACTCTGTTTAGATATCCTGTTGCATTATTTTTTTTGTTTGTGTCTATGTAAGTATACATTATATTAGGTGTTAGCTAACCTCTTTGTGACCATTTTTAATTGTAGGTACCATAGGAGAAGTTGTAGGGTACAATAAGAATATAATGGAGACAAACCAAAAGTTTGAGGAAAATGTAGAATATATGTACTATGATGAGTAGTAGCTAGATGAATAGAGACGGATATTAGATGTTTTTGTTTAATTGATTTAAGACTATTATAGTCTTTAAATTCTTAAATGCTTCTACTACATTGATTGGAGTAGATTGAATATAGTTTATGTACTGCGAATAGAATTTCTTTTCAATTTCTTTTATATGGAGAATATTGTTATTGATATTTGAATGCGGATATTGAAATTAGCATATTCTAAGCCTTAGTGTGTCCTTACCCAATGAGGACACGTGGCGATCTATACTTGTCTCAAGTTCTGGGGCATTACAATGAGCCACTAGCTAAGTTGGCAAAACAAGATTGTAAATATCCATTTTCTATCCTCAAAAGAGGTTTATAAATGATAGCAATATATATGCATGTAAACAAATTCTAAATGGCAAGGCAATTAATGCAAGAGATGAGGTTCAATTTAAATTAGTTTTTAATTTTAAACATCAAATAATTGAAGAGTGAAAAATATGAAATCAATCATTTTGTGAGACAATTGGACACCTTACTTGTACTTAGACATGTCGTGGGAATGGATTTACATTCTATTGTTATATTTTTACTTGTTTATGTTTAGAAAATATGCCACGCCTCAAGATTCAGGGTGTGACAACTTTACCATATACTTTCCTACAATAGGAGCATATAAGGTTGAGAAACTAGTTAAATACCACAAATGAACTTTAAGTTCATAAAATCTTCATGCAAATACACAATCGTTGACTCATTATTCATAACCAATTATACTAAGAGATAACCTAAATATGGTAAATTTTAAATATCCATTGAAGTATGAGTATTATTAGTTATTTATTGTTTCTAAGTTCAAACTAAGCTAATTATTCTTCTTAGCAATCACTCAAACCATTGCAAATCCCACCTCAAATTGGTCAAGTTAGAAACACCTAAACATCATTACATTGTAACTTATCTGAACCTAAAAAATAAGAATTCCTACATAAGTAAGCTATAAAGCATTGTATAAAGAAATTGCGCATACACATGATTGCCACACCACACAAGGCTTATGTAAATATACAATTACATAAGCCATACCCATCAATACGTATCAATCATGCATAAATTTTCAAGATTTCATATTAAACCATGGTTTATAACAAAATAATTTATTTTTATTTTTAGGCCTAATTTGATTACCAAATTGGATCTAAGACTATATCCTATTTACAAATCCAAATATTCCAAGACCCCATATTATTTTTGAATTTGAAAATTCTAAGATTTCATATTGTTATAAATCTAAAGATTCCAAGATTTCATATCGTTCATGAATCCGAAGATTGCAAGGCCTCATATAGTTCATGAATTCGAAGATTTCATGTATCTTTATGAATCTAAAGATTCTAAGGCCTTATATTGTTTGTGAATATAACGATAGAAAGACCTTATATTATTTGTGAACCTAAAGATTTCACGACCATAATCATATGGAATTAGAGGTTCCATGATCTCATAACTAACCATTCACCGTATGACAATATCATTTCACAATAGACACATCTCACATAAGATTTACATTTAAGTCTCTAAATCTACAGGTACAAACAACAAATAGTTGCATAGAATCCACTTAACTCCTTGATGACAATTTAAATCAAATCTTAAATTGTATAGCATAGCATAAATTAATAACTTATATGATAAATATTACAATTCCTAAGTCTATTACTTATTCTCTACCTAAATACCGTTTAAACTCATTTGGATTCATCCCATATCTCTATTTAGCTTACCTAGTTAACCTAAGGGTGTAGATGGGGTGGCTAAGTCATGTGATAAATTGGTTAGTTGATCAATCTAGTGGCTAAGTCAACCACCACACGATGTTAAGTGTTACAATCAACCAAGTTATGTTTATAGTCAACTATGTTATTTCTAGACTTGTGTTTTCATCGTAATTATCCAAAATGTATGATTCTAAGACCTAGATTTATATTAGATTTATCATAAATCATTTTTTTAGATCGAATTGTGTTCTTGAATAATTTCTCCCATTAAGTTAATAATTTGTATCCCCAATCACATATTCTATCTCCCAAAGTGTAAGGATTCATCATTTTCTTGAATTCATGATATTGTAATACTTTCATGATTAAGACCCTAATTTATGCTCTATTCTTCAATTGTGATGAAAAAATTATGTGTAAAAAGATTAACTTCAAGTTAAACTTGTGTTAGGAACTCTTACTTTAATGTCAAAGGGAAGCAAATATGAAGTTATGTTATAAGGTGTTGCTTCGGTTTTGTTATGTAAGATCTTACCCTTCAATATAAATGAGTCCTATTAGGGATCTATTAAATAATTTTAATTAATTAACATAAGTATTCCTAAAGCCTCACTATTCTAATGTGATTAGTCCATTGTGTTAACTTTTACCAAGATTTTGACTCTTTGCAACAAATATAGAAGAATCAATGTTAGTCTTATTAATTCTCCCTATCTTATAGTAAGATTATAATACAAGAATAGGGGAGATTAGATTTACCATAGATTGGTTGTGGACAATTTCTTATTAAAGAGGGAGAGATAATGACATGCCCTATACTAGGGGCAAGTAAATTTTTACTATAAAGTGCCATGTTCCATGCACAACAATTGTCTTTGGTGCTGGGTTACAAAGCCTTTAGTTTAACGATTGACTTTAGACATTTTATGAAAATAATACGTAAGTGTATTGCCACATCTGGAAACTAAAGGTTGTGAACAGTCTACCATATACTCATACCGTAGTATGAGTATGTTAAGTGATATGGGAACCCCTAAGAACACACTTGAGAACCCCTTTTTGTATATTGCAGACCCTCATGGCAGTGACGCAAAAACCCTCGTATTCGATTGGATTCAATCCCTAAGATAGACTAGAAATAGGTTTCTCTTAGTTGCCGATCACGAAATTAGAACAAAAGACTTATCCTAATTCAGTATACTCTACAAGAAAGGTGATCAATTCTCTCTTGAATGTTCTAAAACATGTATTTAAAGCAAGAACACAAAGGAATATCAAAGTTGACTTTTGGATTTCAAAATATTCTAAAAAACCCCTCTCAAATGTAGCCAGGAGGGTATTTATATCTCCCTCCCAAAACCCTAACGACAAAGGAAATTACAAACACATATTAAATAAAAGCTGGCAGCTTTCATGTTCTACACCAGTGACCTTAGAGCTTCAACGTCGATGGCCTTCATATTCTACATCAGCAGCCTTTATTCTCCTATGTCGGTAGCCTATGGTTACAATGCCGACGGCCTTCATTTCTCCAACGCCGACGGCTTAGGTTAGCATCCTTCAAGCTCTAATCTCCAATTTTGACTTGTACCAAGTTGTATTGAACATGAGTTGTCATGGTTCCCAAGCTTTGATATCCTTGAAGTTCTTCACTAACCATCTTCACCAAGCCTCAAAGCTTTTTGTGTCTTCTTAGCTCGTGATCTTGTGATAAGTCCTTGAGGCATGCTAATTGGACTAATATCTTGGCTCGCATCCTTGCTTCCTTGATCCTCTTAACTTGACATCCCTAAGCTTGGTTCTCCATAACATTAAGGCTTAGAACAACTAAAATCCACTAATATTTAACATCTACAAAAACTCACACTAAAAATTCAAAAAATTCAAATTTATTTACTTTTCTTTTACAAGATAAATTAAATTATTACATCTTAAACAAAATCATTCCTATCAATGCACTCAATCCCATACTCCAATGTTAAAATCATTATATGTAGATTTTTCCTACACTTGAAAAAAAAAGTCCTTAAGGGGCTAAGCTAATACCTAGCACGTAGTCACACAAACACATGCGCATAAACATACATATGCAACTTATATAGATCAATCTTAAACTAATACAACAATCACTAGATTATCATCTTTAATTTTAATCCTTCAAAGAGAATAGCCTTAGGTGTCCCCAAGCTTAGAGTACCTCATGACTTTGACACAATAAATATACACATAATAATAGATATAACCGAAACCAAGACCATGAAAATTATGTTGTCCTCAAGACAATGTTGTCTGGCCATCGGCTTACCAATCTACATGCAAGCGTCCATATAAGCATCCTCATTCACAAGTATGACCCGCTTATAGCTTCACCCTGATATGCTAACCCGTTACACAACCTTACCTAGGTCAACTACCTACTAACATGAAAGTTAATGCCTAACTAATCAAATCCTATCGATACGAGGCTACACAATGGCTAGAGAAATTGTATCAATCACTAGGTGGAGTGTCCTAAATCACCGACATCAACCCATATCTTTTTAAGCCTTTCCCAAGCGCAAGCAACATACAATTTATTTGGTTTCACTTTTTATTAGGTCGATTTATTTACTACCTTAGCAAGCACACCAAACAAAAAATGACTATGTACCTGCATATTGAAGATCCATACTTGCCAAATCACAAATATCACTACTTCTTGATACAAGGTATAACATATATGTTAAGACTTGCTCTTAGTGATTCTAAGATTGCATCCTAATTCTATAGTTAGTGATTATCACTTATGGTTTTGATTTTGGGAAAGGTTTACATAACTCTAGATCATGCTAAGATATTATTTTGATAACTAAGATTGACTATTATATACTGTAAACTACTAGTTACTTCATAACTTAGTTAACTACTTATAAACACTTATCTATTGCTTTACTAGTCAAAGCAACTAATAATGTTGCTTATACATATTTTTCTATTATCACTTGTTAGTTCTTTTATTTATTTATTATGTATGTACTTATGTCCACTACTTAATTGTCTAAATTTCTTATTATAATTACTATCATTATTGTTTACCCGCATTTTTTTTATACATGTTCATACATATATAAGTATTACTATTATTGCTTATCTATTTACATTCACACGTGCATATATAAATACTTGTTTCATTATTGCCATTACACATTCATTTATCTAATTCTCATTGTCATTATTAACAATTATAGGTGATATGTTATTTCATATATTATTATTATTTATGTTAACATTATCAATATTATTAATGTTAGCACTTTTATTATATTTAATGAATAAATCATAACATCAAAGTCAAATTTAAATTATCAAATTTCAATATGTTGAAATCAATTTAAAGGAGTTTTAGTAGTCAACATTTACTTTGGAGTCAATGCTAGCATTACTATCAATTAATTAACTTCTTTACACATTCAATATTAATGTTATTACCAATTATATTGCATTAACTTTTTCTTTCAAAAACTAATTACACATTCAAATTCTTCTCTTATAAAACTTACTTATAAGAATAACTAACTTTACAATATATATGACTTGTTACCAAACTAACTATTAATTATATTTATTATATTTAGACACTTTATAAATTAAATATCAAATGACTTTTATTTATTTATTTTCAATCCTCCAGTTACGACACAAACAAGTTTACACTAAGAACTCATGTCAAAGCAAATCTAGACAAACCCAACCCCACCCCCTACCCCCAGAAGATGGAATGTGGATCCTCTTGAAGTGCCACCTGGACCGATCACAAGAACTCGAGCGAAACGATTAAAGGAAGCACTTAACGGGTTGATAAAGGATGTCCATGAAGTCGGAAAGAATTGGAGCAATCATGAAGTTGGAAAGGATTGGAACAACCATGGGAATGCCCTTGCTCTTGTACAAGTCATAACGGATACGGGTTGAAGAGGGAGTGTCTTTACAAGGCACGGCCGTGTAGGAGTCTGGAGGTTACACAGAATCATACACGGTCGTATACACGGTTCAAAGGCACGGCCGTGTATGTTGTCAAGAATTTCCACAAAAAGATACACGACTAGAAGTACACGGTCGTGTATGTTGTCAAGAATTTCCACAGAAAGATACACGACTAGAAGTATACGATCGTGTACATCTCCAATGCCGGGTCCAAGGCCACCGGTCTTCATTCCCACGCTGCCAGCCTTTAAGTCATTGTTTTGTTATTTTACTCAACTTATTGAAGCTATGTCATTTTGGGGCATCATTGTTACGAATTGTAAACCCTAATATAAAGCTCCTAGGGTTTAGATACAGCATAGAATATAGAATATACAACATACAAGTTTGAAAAACACTTTGAGAGAATTCCTCTCTTGGTTCTTAAAAAAACTAATCTAAAACTTATCGGATTTTCTTTCGTGGCGTTCATCCCGACTTATCAATCGGTCTTTCATCCCGATTGTGGCATTTACATATTATACCAAGGTTCTTGTCTCACTTATAGGCAACGGGTCGCGGTTTTCCACTTGAGTGTGTTTGGCATCTTGGGTAGCAAATTCCGAACGTATTGGTATTGGGTTTCGTCACACGTTGGCGTGGTTCGTATCAGTTTGGTATCAGAGCAAACCGATTTCGTATCAGTTTGGTATCAGAGCCTAGGTTTGTTGAAACATCAGTTCGGTTTGAGGAAGGTAACATCAAAACCCTAACTCCAATCGTTCATATCAATTGTTCGTATTCAATTTCATAGTGTTAATTGTCTATTGAAAGTGTAGTACCTACTATTCAATTTTGTTACAAAAAAAAAAGGAAGAATCATGACAAAAAAAAGGACGTGATCAAGAGCAACAAACAAAGGCAACAAAAAAAAATCGGAAAGAAAAAGAGGAAAATTTCGAGCCCTAGAGTTGTTTTGAATTCTACGGAAGGGAATTGGTGTAGTTTGGGTTAGTTCCAAGAGAATTGAGAAGAGGAATTGGTGAGTTGATATCATCATTGCTTGTGAGAATACACGAGTGACTATGTGATATCATCCTTTGAGCGAAACACGTAAGGGAGTGTATCGTGAGACTTAATTATATATATTTGTATTAGTACTAATCTTTTTCTGCAGGAACGATGTCGAGGCAACATTCTCCTGAAAGTGAGAGGGGAAGGTTTGATGCTAGGTTAGTGATTGAGGCGTTAAGGGGTGAGATGAAGAGAATGTTTCAGGAGGGAATGGAACAAATTCATGAGACGGTAGAGCAAAGACTAGAGTAATCTAAAAACGTCTTCCAAAGGCGTAAGAGGGAGAGTTGTTCTAGGAGAGTACAAAGGGGTGGAGATGAAATGTCGGATAATGAATTTGATGAGCCTTCTGTCAGGAGTTATAGAGGTTATAGTGGTAGGAATAGAGGAACTAGGGATTGGGAAGATAGAGGAGATAGGAATAGAGAGGATAATCAACTGAGTAGTATAAAGATGAAGATTCCTCCTTTCCAACGGAAGAATGATCCCGAGGCGTACTTAGAGTGGGAGAAGAAGGTAGAGATGGTAGTTGATTGTCACAACTATAGTGGGAGAAAGAAAGTGAAACTTGCTGCCATTGAATTTTTAGATTATACCATAGTGTGGTGGGATCAACTAATGTTAAATCGAAGAAGGAATGGCGAACCACCTATTGAGTCGTGGGAAGAGATGAAGAGGCTGATGAAGAAGCGGGGTTTGTGCCTACATGTTACTATCGTGAATTACACAACAAATTGTAAACTCTTAAGTAGGGAAGCCGAAGTGTGGATGAGTATTTCAAGGAAATGGAAGTTACTATGATTAGGGCGAATGTAGAGGAGGATGGAGAGGCTACCATGGCTAGGTTTCTTGTTGGATTGAATAGAGAAATTCAAAATGTCGTGGAATTGCAGCATTATGTAGAATTGGAAGATATGGTTCATATGGCTATAAAGGTTGAGAACCAACACAGGATGAAAGGTAGTAGTACTGCACGGTTTCAACAGGGTACCAGTTCATCCGCCTGGAAGACTAACCAATGGAAGAAGGAAGAAAAGCCTTTACCCACAAAACCAAAAGGAGAGCAGAGGCAAGCGGGTTCTACTCTTGGTGATCAAGGTAAACCTGACTCTTCTACTCCTAGAAATCGTGACATTAGATGTTGTAAATGCCAAGGTAGAGGTCATATTGCTAGTCAATGTCCGAATAGGCGTGTTAAGATTCTGCGTGATGATAGTGAGTATGAAACTGAGGGGGATAGTGAAGAGGATGATATGCCTCCATTAGAGGACGCTAGTGATGATGAGGAGCCTGCAGTAGGGAAGTTAGTGGCAGTAGTGAAGCGAGCTTTGAATGTGCAGGTGAAGGAAGAAAAGGAGGTGCAACGAGAGAATATCTTTCATACTAGATGTTATCTAGGTGATCATATTTGCAATTTGATCATTGATGGAGGAAGTTACACTAATGTGGTGAGTAATTTTATTGTCGAGAGGCTGGGACTCAAGACTACTAAACACCCTAGTCCATATAAATTGCAGTGGCTGAATGATAGTGGCAAGACTAAGGTGAGTAAGCAAGCCTTTATTGCTTTTTACATCGGGAGGTATGAGGATGAGGTGTTATGCGATGTAGTGCCGATGCAAGTGTGTCATGTGTTGTTGAGGAGGCCATGGCAATTTGATAGGAAGGTTGTTCATGATGGCTTTTCTAACAAGTATACGCTAGTTCACCAAGGGAAAAGCTTTAATCTTAAACCTTTAACACCTATACAGGTGTATGAGGATCAGTTGCAGCTATAACAGTCTTTTGTAAAATATAAGGTGAGTGAAAAACAGAGGGAGAGTGAGGGAGCAAAAGACTACGAGAAAGAAAAGGAACATAAAAGTCGATATCAAAAGGAAAAAGAGAGGAAGGCTGGAAAGAGTGTGAGAGACCAAGTTGAAGGGTATCAACTTTGGTGGTGAGTGAAAAGGAGAGTGCAGACTTGCAAAAGGAGAGTTGTGTGGCAAGAGCGAGTGTAGTGAGGAGAGCGTTAATGATGAAGCAACCTATGTTGTTGCTGGTTTTTAAGGAAACTTGTTTGAATACAAACGAACTATTTAACTCTTTACCTAGTGTGGTTGTGTCTATTGTGCAGGACTTTGAAGATGTCTTCCCTGAGGAGATTCCAAAGGGATTACCACCTATTCGTGGTATTGAGCACCAGATTGACTTAGTACCCGGAGCATCGATTCCAAACAAACCGGCTTATAGGAGCAATCCAAAGGAGACAAAGAAACTCCAAAGGCAGGTCGATGAATTAATGGAGAAGGGGTATGTGAGAGAAAGCGTGAGCCCATATGCAGTGCCTGTGATTTTGGTGCCTAAGAAGGATGGGTCATGGAGAATGTGTGTTGACTGCCGCGCCATCAACAACATCACGGTAAAGTATCGTCATCCCATTCCTCGCTTAGATGACATATTAGATGAGTTATATGGGTCTAGTGTCATTCCTCATGAGCCTTAGGTAGATATTTCCATGGATTTTGTGTTAGGATTACCCAGGTCTATGATACACTCAGAACATATATATAAAATGGGAGCGTAAATTGCAGCAAGTGCACTGGTCGTATCAAGTAATAAAGTGGTGAAAAGTAAGGTTGTCGATCCCTCGAGGAACCAATAGAGTACTTGATCTATGGCAATTCTTATCAATATCTAGGTGATTAAAAAGGGGCTTTGAAATGTCTAATCTAAAAATTTAACTTAAAGCAACAAGAAAAATTTTATGACGAATCTATCGATTATGAACAAGGGAAATTAGAATTCACCCTAGATTTGTTAATCAAATTGCTACCAAGTTATGTCAACTAGTGGTTATAAGGTTATTCAAGTGAGTTTAGAAAATCCTTTTTAGGGATGTTGACCTTAAATCAATTAGTCGGCTTCCGCGTCTCCAATTAACCAAGGAATCAAAATTATGTTCATACACCTCCCGATGCTACAAACAACTAATGCCCTAAATCAATTAACCCTAATCCCTTAGTGATTAATTAACAAGAAACATTGCATTGCGCCCTCCATAAACTCTAATTAAACCAATTATCGCAACTCCCATATTGATAATCAATCTAATTAAGAATTCCTAACAAATCCTAATCAATTCCCGTATCAAAAGGTTTTCTAACAATTATAATCAAAGACTGATTATAATTGAAATCAAAGGAATTGCAATCATGAATAATCCTAATAATTCCTAATTACATAACATGGCTACAATTATCCTTTTAACATTCTAGAGTTTCATCCAATTTCCCACAAGGATGATTTAGAACATTATAGTATGAGTTGCATAAAAACAATTGAAATAAAGAGGTGCAATGGAATTCATATTAAACAACAAGAATAAACTAATAAATGGCATAAAAGAAAATAAAGTAAATGAAACAATGGTTATAATCTTCAAGAGCTTCAATCTTCAAAAATGACTCCTTGAATTCTTCAATTGAAAGCAAACTTCAACAAAATGACATTCTTTCTTCAAACTAAACTTTGGAAAAATCTAAAGTACCTAAGGAAATTCTAATGATTCAAAGGAAAGACAAATGATGCTAAAACAAAGAAGAAGAACAAAAGGATTCTAAACAAAAGAAAGGATGCTTAACAAAAGAAAGGATGCCTCCAAGGTTCACACAAGGGGTCTATTTATAGATCCAAAGAGGAGGGGGATAAGGTTGATCTGATGAGGATTTGAGTCAGCAAATTAATTAGGATACGATTTTGGAGAGATTCTCGCAATGGATATCCGGGGAGTAATGAAGGCCGGCTCAAGGCCGGTGGCCTTGAATGTAGGCCGGCTTAAAGGCCGGCGGCTTTTCTTCTTTTTGAGGCCAGTTTAAAGGCCGGCTCAAGGCCGGCGGCCTTGAATGTAGGCCGGCCCAAGGACGGCGGCCTTCAGTGCAATCCTTCGCTCACTTCTTCAATTTTGTGAAAAAACTCCTCCAATTAACTTGTAATTTACTTTTGGGTCCTCAAAACCTGTATTTTCACAATAAATACCATTAAGTATCATTTCTTTATATTTTCTTATAATATTAAAATAAATTTAATATAAGTCCAAAAGAAAATATAAGTATAATGTGATCTTATCAACATCCCCACACTTGAACTTTTGCTTGTCCTCAAGCAAAATAATTGATTTAAACAAGAGAAATCCATCATTGAACTTCTGGTGCCCATTGTTCTGACCATACTGAAATTTGTAACTAGTATATCTAGTTGAAATTTAGTAGTTAATCTAAATACAACAGATTTTTAATCCCAGTGTTTAACAATAGAAAACAATACTTAGTCCATAAGGAAAAACATTCATTTAAACTTCATTGGTTATTAGCAAGTATCATCTCCCTCAATTTTACTTCTCTAAACAAGATAACAAGGAGTGAAAGCATATGGTATCCATTTTTTCTAGAATTTCTCCCCTTTTTTTTATGTTTTATTTGCCTTGATTGGCAGGGGAGTGAGACTTCACTCTTCTGAGGGACCAAAGCTCGCCCATGTCAACCTGACTTTCATTAAGGTACTAAATTTTTGCCTTTCCGCCCTTCTCGTTATTGTGAGTTCATTGAGTCGGCACATCCTGGGCTCATCGCCTAAGTGACCAGGTTTTAAAGGGACCCCTACGAACTCTTCCTCACACTAACATTTAAGATTGGATACTCTTAACTCACTTTCCTGAGTTATTGGAGTAAAGGCTCTTTTTTTTTTTTTTTTAAGGGATCACTAAGTAAAATATTTCTTTTACCTCTTTCACTAGGTGTTAAGGTATTCTCAAAGAAATTTCAATAGAGATTTATCCCAACCAATTTTTCCTTGAAGTAAACTTGCTTGTTTTTTCAACTTAAGGACTCAATCTCAAGTTCAAAGGCTAAACATAGGGTAAACCCCGTTCTCTAGAGATTTTTACTCATAAATTTTAACTATGTAAACTAGTCACAACAATTGGCGAGTAGGGCACCAATCTAATTCAATTTCAGGATTTCATTGAAAACACTTAAGGACATAAATAAAGCATGGGATTTGTAAGCTCATGATGTGTGCAATCATTATACTTCTACATTTATAATCCCTTCCCCACACTTAAATTGTACAATGTCCTCATTGTTCCTAATATATCACAAAATTAAGGAAACGAATGTCAATGCAGAAATTGAAATACTGGTACTTCCTGGTATAAAATTGTTCATCAGGAAGAAAATTCCTCCTAAAATGTCTGTCATCCTTGGAGTGTCTTGAATGCACCGGCAGCTCTTATCCAGCCTTGAATTAGTTTTTTTTTTTTTTTTTAACGAAACTATTATAGATACTTATTAAGCATGGGCTGCCTCCCATGAAGCGCTTGTTTTATAGTCATCAGCCTGACTATCAGGGTTAGCTTACATCAAGGAGTTTAAACAACTCCTTCAACACCATCGTTTTTAGATTAGGATTCCAAGCTTCCTTCCATGGTATGGTGCCCTTCTTTTCAGCTTCCACCAATGTTTTGTAGGTAGATATCAACAAACTTACCTGTGGATGTCTGCCTTTGACCATCCTAGGATTTCCCTATATTCATCCAACTGGCCTTGAATCTGCTGCTGCAATTCTTTTGTCATAGGCGCTTGATTAATGTGAGGCCATGGATTTCTAAATTCAGACACTTATAATCAAACAATTGATTAGAAAAGACATTAGGTTCAAGTGTCTGCATAGGCATTAGTGTCGACACTGGTAGCTTCTCATAGTCGTCTGTCTTCTCAAAAGCAACAACATTTTCAGTCTGGGTTACTTGTTCACGACCTTTGTTTTCTTGCTCATCTTCATCCCCCCAATCATCTATCTCATTCAAGACAGCTTCAAGAGTGGTTTGCCCTACATCTTCCTCCACATCATTGTTAGTAATTTCACCCTCAGCAGATATGTCAGAATACCTTGCTTTCTCATTAGACAAAAACACAGGATCATACATATTAAATGTTACCTGGTCATCTAGTGCTCTAAGGGTGAGCTTACCTTGTCCTACATCAATTAGAGCTTGACCTGTGGCTAGAAATGGTCTTCCTAAGATCATGGGTACCTCTCTATCTTCTTCCATTTCCAAGACTATAAGTCAACTGGAAAGATGAATTTGTCCACTTTTACTAACATTCTCCATATACCCTTTGGGTATTTGACCTTCTATCCGCAAGTTGTAAGGTGCTGCGTCCCCTTACTTTCCCCAAATCCTATTTTTGAAAATAACAGGGGCTTTAAATTTTTTAACTGCACCAAAATCTAAAGTACTTTATAAAAATTAAAATTCCAAATGGGGCAAGGAAAAAAACCCCCTGATCCTTTTTTTCTTGGAATTTTTGGAAAAATTTCCTTTTAAGTCATGAACTTTTCTCCAAAACACCCACTGGTTCATTTCCTTCAACTTCCTCTTTTTTTGTAGAAATTTTTTCTTGAACCGCATATAGGCCGTTGAAGTCCCCTCTGAAAAAAGAATTTTAAATTTTGGAAATTTTTTTAAAACTTCAAAAAATTTAGCAAATTTGAATCCAATTGTTTTTGCTTACCTTCCGGGGAAAAATGGGAGGAACAATGCTTTCATTTTTGGGTAAATTTTTTTTTGGGCCCTTTTCCTTTTTTCCCCTTTATTTCCCCGGGTTAACCTCCTCCCCAAGTTTCTTATCAATCAATTCCTTCCCACTCTTTAACAAAATAGCATTTACACCCATGGGATTTTTGTCGTATTGCAAAAAAGACCCGATGGTCTATTACTCAATTTTGGACATTTGACTAAGCTGATTTTCAAGTTTCCCAATTGGGGGCTTGTTATTTTTGCAACATTGTGCATCTTTTGCATAAATTATCAGATTTTCCCATTTAGCTACTTGTGAGAAGGGTTTTTGGGATTGGGAATTTGTTGAGGGGGAGTATTTTGATTAGGACCTTGTTTTTGAAATCCGGGGGGTTTAAGTGCTTTTTTATCATTTCCCTAAAATTTTGGAGGTTACGCCACCCGGGTTTGTGGGGTTTTGAATGGGGCCTTTTTTTCCTCTTTGGAATTTTACAAATTTACTTGCTCCCAGGGGATGAGGAAAAATTTCTAGATGGGCACTAAAGATTAGTGGGTCCGACATAACTCCACACAAAGAAATGATTAACATTAAAAAGGGGCAGGGGTATTTACTTTCCCGGGGGAAAGAGCAGAAATCTAGCGTTAAGGTTCCATATCTTGACAATCCACTCTAGACTTCCTCTTTCTGTTGCCAATTATTGCAAAAGGGGCCATTTCATCTAAAAAAGCACTACCCTCATATATGTCTTATCATTAATGAAACCACCAGAACAGCCTACCAAATCTCAATGTGTCATCTAAACGGGAATAGAATATCCAAAAAAGGAAATTTTGGGTAATCCATGAGGGGGCATTTTCAAATTCCCCTCCTTAAATTTTTCCCATGCTTCATAAAGTATTCACCACTAAACTTACTGAATTTTGTGTTCATTTCTTAACCAGAAATTTCGATGTGGAAAAAATCTCCTTTAAAAAATTTTTAGTAAGTCTCCCCAAGGGGTTAAGAGTCTTGGGCAAAAATTGCCCAAACCCCCTATTTTTTCTCAAGGGGAAAAAGGAAAAAGTTTAGCCAATTTAAATCATCAGATACAAATTCATTTTCACTGTATTACATATTGAAGAAAACTGAATATGCTCACAGGACTTTCATTTTGGGTATCCCCAAATTGATTTTATTGAAACCATTTTAAAAGAGTGCTGGGTTTTAACTCAAATTATACCCAAATTTTGGTCTTCTAATGCAACCAAAACAAGGTACGGGTTTTCTCGAAGGGCCCACTAACACCCTGAACTGATTTTTGTTCTATCTGCCAGTCTCTTCTTCCTTTTTCCTGCCTCTTCAATTTTTGCAAGGGGCGTTCTATCTCAAATTAATTAAAAGTTCACACTTTCTCCCTTCGCTAAAAAGACCTTAAAAAGAATGGGAAAAAGATCACACAATATAAGAAAAATTAAATAAAAAAAAAATTTTTCCCAAATTACCAACAAATTACAAATCAAAATCTATTATTCCCCGGCAACGGGGCCAAAAACTGAACACCAAACAATAATAAAATGGGAGCGAAATTGCAGCAAGTGCATGGGCGTATCAAGTAATAAAGTGGGAAAAGTAAGGTTTTCGATCCCTCGGGAACCAATAGAATTATCAGGGGGGTTCTTTCAATATCAGGTGATTAAAAAGGGGCTTTGAAAAGCAAAAACAAAAATTAACTTTAAAGCAACAAAAAAATTTTATGACAATCTATCGATTTGAAAAAAGGGGAAAAGATTCACCCAATTTGTTAACAATTTGCTACAAGTTATGTCAACAGTGGTTATGGGGATTTAAGGGGTTTAGAAAACCTTTTTAGGATGTTGACCTTAAAACATTTGTCGGCTTCCGCTCTCCAATTAACCAGGATCAAAATTATGTTCATACCCTCCCGTCTACAAAAAAAACAAGCCCCAAATCAATTAAAACCCCACCCCGTGATTATTAAAAAGAAAAATTGCATGGGGCCCCCCATAAAAACTCAATTAAAACCAAATTTTCGCAACTCCCCTAGTAAAACAATCTAATTAAGAAATTCCCAACAAACCCAATCATTCCCGTATCAAAGGGTTTTTTTAACAATTAAAACAAAAACTGATTAAAATTTAAATCAAAGGGAATTTCAATCTGAATAATCCTAAAAATTCCTAATTTCTAAAAGGTACAATTTCCCTTTTTAAAATTCAAGTTTCATCCCAATTTCCCCCCAAGGGTGATTTAACATTTTAAATTGAGTTGCTAAAAACAAATGAAATAAAAAGGTGCAATGGAATTTAATTAAAAAACAAAATAAACTAATAAAGGGGAAAAAGAAAATAAGTAAAAGAAACAATGGATAATCTTCAACTTCAACTTTTAAAAATGACTCCCTTTAAATTTTTCAATTGAAAGCAAACTCAACAAAAAGACATTCTTTCTTCAAACAAACTTTGGAAAAAAACTAAAGTACCTAAGGAAAATTTTTAAAGATTTAAAGGAAAACAAATGATGCAAAACAAAAAAAGAACAAAAGGGTTCTAAACAAAAGAAAGGGGTGCTTAACAAAAGAAAGGATGCCTCCCAAGGGTTTAACAAGGGGGCTATTATAGATCCAAAGAGGGGGGGATAAAGGTGATCTGATGAGATTGAGTCGCAAAAAATTTTGGATACGTTTTTGGGGAGATTCGCAAGGATTTCCGGGGAGTAATGAGGCCCGGCCAAGGCGGGGGCCCTTTAATGTTTAGCCGGTTAAAGGCGGCGGTTTTCTTCTTTTTGAGGGCCCTTTAAAGCCGCTCAAGGGGCCCGGGGGCCTTGAATGTAGGGGCCCCCCAAGCGGCGGCCCTTTATGCAATCCTTCGCTCCTTCTTTAATTTTTGAAAAAAACCCCCCAATTAACTTGTAATTTTACTTTTGGGGCCCCAAAACCTTATTTCACAAAAAATACCCTTAATATCATTTCTTTATATTTTCTTAAAATTTTTTAAAAAAAATTTAATATAAGTCCAAAAAAAATATAAGTATAAAAGTGATCTTTCAGTCAACATGGTCAGATCTATTTTTTGTAGTCGTGGATAGATTCTCAAAATGGGACTTCATTCTTTGTCACAAAAAAATGATGCTTGCAAATTCTAATTTTTTTTAGGGGGTTTTGAGTTCTGGGGATCCTTAAAAATCTACGGGTAAGATGCTAATTTTTGGCTACTTCTAAAGACCTTTTTGGGGTAATTTAAAATAAGTTATTGTTTTTTCTATACTTGTCTCCCAAACTATTCCCAAAAGAGGATAATCGAACTTTTTCTACTTTGTTGAGGCTGTCATTAAAAAGAATATTAAAAGTTAGGAGGATTGTTTGCCGCTGTTAATTTGCCCATAACCACAATGCATTCGCTACTAATTTACTCCCTTTTTAAATGGGGTTGGTTTTTTAAACCACTACCCTTGGATTTAACACCTCACCTATTTTGGTTGTTAAACTAATGGCAGAAGAAAACAGAAATTTTTTAAACAATCCATAGAAGGCAAGGCAAAATTGACGAAAATAGAGCATAGGAAAAAAAGCCCAAAAAGGGTCTCGCAACTGTCTTTAAAAAAGGGGACTGGTTTGGGGGCATATCGCAAGAGCGGGGTTTCCGTGTAGCCGATCTAAACTACTTCCTAGAGGCGATGGCCTTTCAAAATTTTTGACACATCATGAAATGCATCAAGATGATTTTCCGGTGAGTATAAGTAAGTGTACATTAAAAAGTTACATTTAGCCTTTTGATCGGCGATGATTTTAGGGCAAATCCTTTCAAAGGGGGGAAAGTAGAGCCATGATGGGAGCCAAGCTAGAAATGGAAAGTGGATCCTCTTAAGGCCACCTGGACCCACACAAGAACTCGAGCGAAACTTAAAAGGGAAACATTAACGTTTTATAAAAGGGTGTCCATGAAGCGGAAAGGATTTGGGGATCAAAAGGTTGGAAATATTGGAACAACCGGGAAAGCCCTTTCTCTTTAAAGTCATAACGATACGGGGCAAAGAGGGCGTTCTTTACAAGGGACGGCTGTGTAGGGGTCGGAGTTTCACAAATCATACCTGTATGCACGGTTAAAGGCACGCCTGAAGTTTCAAAAATTCCATAGAAAATACACGTTTGAAGTACACTTTTGGAGTTTTCAAATTTCCAAGAAAGATACACGCTAAAAGTATACGGCGTAACTCTCCAACCCGGCCCAAGCCGTCGGGCCCTTCATTCCCACGCTGCCGGGCCTTTAAATCATTGTTTTTTTTTTTTACCAACTTATTTAAGCATGTCGTTTTTGGGCATCATTTTACAAATTTTAAACCCTAAAAAAAGCTCCTGGGTTTTGATACAACAAGAATATAAATAACAACAACAATTTGAAAAAACACTTGAGAGATCCCTCTTTTTTCTTAAAAAATTAAAAAGAACTTTTCGGGTTTTTTTTCCCTGGCGTTCATCCCGATTATCAATGGCTTTCATCCGATTTTTGGGTCTACATATTATACCAAGGGCTTGTCCACTTTTAGGCAAGGGGTTTCGATTTTCCCCGGGGGGTTGGGGATCTTGGGGAAAAATTCCGAACGTATTGGTATTGGGTTCCACACGTTGGTTTGGTTTGTATCAGTTTGGTATCAGAGCAAAAACCCAATTTTTTATCATTTAAGTTTCATGATCTTGGGAAAACAAAATTCTTAACCCATAAAAAAATTTGGTATAATTTTGTTCAAAACTGTTTTTATTTAGAATAATATACTCTTATTTCACTAATAAATCCTTTTTTTTGTAATTCTTAAGTAATGCTCAAATGTTTAGTTTCCCCCAGTGATTGCTAGGTTAACCCAATCAAAGGGAACAACAAGTAAACAAGATGGAACATAAATCAAACAAAATTAAAATTGACTAATGTTGTTTTACCTTTTTTTTTTTTTTTTTTTTAGGGATTTGTATTTTTTTTGTATTTCTTTTATTTTTATTCCTTTTTTTTTGTTTAGTATCTAGGGTTTTTACTTTTGAATAATTTAACTTTTTTTATCTTCAAAGAGTTTGTGGTTTTTTCTCCCTTTCACTTGTTCTTATTAATCAGTAATAAATTATGGCAAAGAACTTATACATAATATCTTACAATTTTTGGTTTATTGAAATGAAATCTTCTACCTTTGTTCAAGGAATGGGTTTTCTTTTTTTTTGGTTTACAAAAATTTATATTACAAAACAATGCTTTTTTTCCGTCTTTTGGGAAAAATAAGGAATTTTGACTCCTTCCCTTTACCGGGGGGAATAACATTTCCTTCAAAATAAATTTTTTTCCCAAAAAACCCCTTTTCATTTAAAAAAAAAAATACCAAAAGGGTTGCAATTTCCCTTCAACTTATTTATTTTAATAAACCAAACTAATGCTGAATTTTCATAAACCCAATATTCAATTTCCCATTCTATCGAATTCTCTTTAACAAAAATAACTATTTTTAATCATTTAAATTTTATCATCCATTGAAATTTAAACCTACATCAATTTTTTTAAAAGTGGTATAAATTTTTTTTGTTGATTTTTTCCAATTTTTTCTTCTTTTTTGTTTCCAAAACCCCAAACTATTTTTTTTTTTTTTTTAAACTTGAAAACATAAAGGATCCAAATTTTTTAGACTATGCTTTATTGATTTGCCTCAACCAACCCTTTAAACCCAAAAATACAGTTTTGGGACAAGCACAAGGTCAAATGCTTCAAAATTAGTAAGTCTCGAATTTAAAACTCTTGTTTAAAGCTTAGATGAAGGTTTGAAAAAAAGGGTTTTTTGGTTGTTTAGTTTTTAAAGTGAAAAATTGGGTTTATCTATGATTTTGTGGTATTGTGGTAATTGTTTATTTTTTAAAAATTTTTAAATTTTAAAGTTTTGGAAAAAGTGGTTGTGGTGTTGGCTGAAATAAAAGGGAAAGGGGGGTTATGCAGGGGAAAAAGGGGACAAGTACAAATCTTTTTGATTTAAAACCTACCATCTTGAATAGTAAAACACCTTTAAAAACAAAAGTTTAATGCAACTCATGGAAAAATTTTTGGGGGGGCACTTAAAGTTGAATTTGATAATTGTCACAACCCCCAAGGGGCCTAAGATTTTTACAAGATCATCGGCAGTGTTCACCCTTTTATGAAACCATCTTACATGAAATGTAAACTCTAACTGTTATTTTTCATTTATAACTATCATATTCAATAATTTTTATAAAAAAAAAAACTATGGTTTTGTACCCCACGGGCAACCCTGATCGCGAAGTCGGGATCCCCTACCAACCAGTAAAAAGAATAAAAACCTTTTTTCCCAAGGCCCTAAAATAACAATTTGATTTATAAAACCCATCAATCAATTTACTCTTCTTTTTGGGGAAAAAAATCTCAATACTTTACCTTACCCATCCCAAGCCTCTAAACACACCTATAAAAGGTCGTAGGGGTGAACGCTATGGCCGTAATGGGGGTGCATACCTCAACTCATACATATAACAAATTACAAAATTTAAATTATCAAACATTCTATACATCCCCATAGAATGCAAAATCACGGGGTCTTCCGATAACCACGTAAAATTAGGGTTTTCGCCCCCCCCTTGCCTTGGTTAAGGGTTCCGAACCCCCATGCTCAGGTCCACAACCCGTTTTCTTTCAAACTCGATTTCACAAAACATTCTTTTAACATGAACGCCCGGTCTTGCAACAATTGGGCAACCCCTTAAAACATCCACAAGGAACCGGGAAGGTGTGGATAATCCCCTAATCCTAGTTCCCAACTTCATAATTTTCACAATTACTTTGGGGCCCTTACAAAAGGGGCCCTTAAATTTTTGCAATTCTCGTGCAAAATGTCTCATTTTTTTTTAAATCAAAACCCTTTTATTTTTCGATTTTTTGGGGACAACAAAACGATAACAAAACCAATCCCCATAAGAAAAAAAACAATTCCATTAACCTTCCCAACGGGCATAAATAATTATTAATAATCCAACCAATTCTTTATAACAAACCCATTTTGTTTCCACTAACTTAAAACTTTCCTTTTTAAAATACACACATCTCATATTGATTTCCCAAAACCCACACTTTAAAATTTTCCAAACTACTTTTTCCCTCAATCATTATATTTATAACCTACATTTTAGCCAACATACATACATATACAAGTTCCCCCTACGTTTTCCTTTTTCAACCACTTTTTTCCATCAAACACATATATATATATTTTGATACACAACATTTGTATGCACAAGGTACATACATTAAAAAATCTCCCAACCAAGACATTTTAAAAACCATGCCATAATATCATTTACATTCTACACATGTCTACCTCCTTTTAAAATTAAAAGTACAACTTTAATAAACATATCAACTCTATACATAGATAAGTGTCAAACCATTTTGGTTAAAGAATAGGGATTATAGAATTAAATTTTGATTTCAGGTTTAAAAAGGAAACAAAAGAAAGGTTTAAGGAGATTTGAAAAAAGAGAATGAAATTTTGTAAAATGAAAAATTGGGTTTTTCAGTTCAGCCAACCTTCAGCACACCCTGTTTGAAGCCAATTTTATTTTGAAGAAGAGGGGTTTTATAGAATAAAAATTTAAATTCAGTTTCAAGGGATCAAAAAAGGGTTTTAAAAATAAAAAACAAAAAATGAGGGGGGAATTTTGGAAAAAATGAAAAAGTTAAAATTTATTACACACCCCTGCTGAAGCCATGCTGATTTAGAAAAAGGGTCAGAGCAAGAAAAGTTAAACCCTCCCCAGCCCCCTTTGGGGGCCCCGTGAAAAATTGGGATTGAAATTGTTTTTTGAAGTCAGCCACCTTGACATCCCATGTTGACACCCATCAACCATTTTTATGAAGACTACAAATTATATACTTCCACATTTTTTTTAAAAAAATTTTTACCTCATGTTAAATAATATTCACCTTTTGAGAACACTAAAACACGTATTTCCACACCCAAAGTCGCTGATGGTTCGAACCCAACAAAAAAAAAAACCTATCCTAGAAAATTTAAAAATTTTTGTTATGGTGATAAGGCGAATCCAAAAGAGTTTGGTTAAACTATTTCTTTTCAAGGGGGGAAAAAAGGGGAAAAAAAAAGGGGGGGTTTTGTTTGTAATCAAAATAAAAAAAAAGGAAAGAAAATCGGATATTAAAAAAACCTGAAAAGGGAATCAAGTTTTTTAATTCAAGGAATTGTCATCGATGCAAATGTTCTCTATTCTTGTTCCTAAAAACTGGTTTGGATTAACAATTTTAACAACCTATCTTCCTTACTTCCTCAAACCTCAGACAAACTTTGAATTTTTCTTTTTTGTTAAAAAACCCCTAACAACCTTGGATTTAATCTATCAATACATTAAGATTAGAACCACCAATTCATCCCCATAGTTTATAAATAACCTTTTTAAACAGATCACACACCTCCAAACAAAATTCGATACCTTTTCAACCAAACATGTTATTGCTCACAAAGCAAACAATCAAACAATTACGGATTTACGTGCTTTTGACAATTTTTTTAATTTGCAAATTGGTAAAGAGCTCTTTTAACCAATCAACAAAAAATAAGACAAAACATCAAAAAGATATAAAACCCAAAGCAAAAAATAGAATAAATACAATCAATTAGACCCACAAATTCGTGGGAATTAAACATCTTTAAACCCCTTTGGGTAAAAAAAACCCTTTCACTCTTTTTACAATAAAACGAAAAAAAAAATAAACATATAACCCGATTTTCCCCTCGCCTCCAAATGATCCAAGGTTTTCAAGACCAAAGATTTAAAAAATTCTTCAACCCTCTAGGGGTTGGGTTTTTTATATTTTAGGGGGAGGCATTGACTTTTGTACAAGTACGAAAATACTTTTTTTTCAATAATTTTGGAAGTAAATTTTTCGTCCCCCTGGCACCCCAAAACACACGCCCGGGGGCAACCGTGCCACCCTCTGTCATATTTCTGTTCATCTTCCTGTCCAGGGGTTACCACGGCCCCCCCAGGCAATTTTCCCAACCGTGCCTTATTCTATCTAATCAACAATTTTAAAACCTTCCCCAGTGTGTACCCTTAAAAAACCCAGGGCCCAGATTTCAAGCTATCCTTCGGGTTTTTGATGCCCCCAAAAAAAATTTCTTCCCTTGGCAGTCTACTTCCACTAGGCTCCAGCACAGTTCCCCCACGGCCCACCACTCGTGTCCTAACCGTGTCCCTTTTTCAAAGTCCCTTTTCCCGCCTTCTTTCCGTGTGTAACCGTTTGCCTTGGCCGTCCCCTCAAACCGGGCTTCCTCCGTTGAATTTTCCCTTGTCTTGTCCAAGTTGTAGAAAAACTTCTCTAAAATAGAATTACACCTTTACCCATTTAACCCTGATTTATCAAAATGAAAATTTAAAGTACCATTTCTTTATATTTCTAAAAATAAAATAATAATTTAAACAATTTTCAAAAAGTGAGTAAAAAAGGGCTCTATCATCGCATATTCCGCACAAAAACTTCACTTTACACACCTATCAAACACAACTAAAAGCAAAACATTTAGCACATCAGGGGTTTTTCCCACTCATTTGTTTGGGGTCGTCATAGTCCTCCATCATTGGGTGATTCTGACAGTCCCTCCTTTAAGTAGGGTATCAAAGGCCTACATTCTCCACGTAATTTCCTTTGGGTTTCTCGATCTCTAAACTCCCATTTCTTCTCAAATTCCCATTCTTTCCCCCCCACCTTTTAATACCCACACACATCCCACAATACTTCACCCCCAATAAAACTTCCGCATACTCTACACACATTTCACACCCCCATTCCATACTCACAACCCACACCTACTTCACCTACATACGCATACTACCCCCCCCCATGCCATTTATCAACACACATCCCTACACCACTTTGACTATCACCCACATTTTACCATATCTCCATATACATCACACCCCGTCACATACCCATCTTCACATTCACTAACACTTTTCCCTTCCCCAAACCTACAGTACCTTACACACCTTAATGAAAAATCACATATAAAAAACCCTTATACACATAAACATCCTGTTCACCCACTTTCCCCTCATCACATACACACACATCTTAAAAATAATCACACCCACCTTCCATACCACACACTTATCCGCCCCAACCCCTTTCAATATGATACAACATACTAAACTACCACTCGGGCCCTTTCCCTTTCCCCCCACACTACATACCCCTATTCCTAGCACACTACACATTTCTTTCACACGCCACACACACATATTCCTTCACGCACACTCCAAAAACCTCCTCCCCCACACCACACACACACATCCTCACACACCCACCCACCCGCCAAAGGGATTTCCTTTTCCCATTTTTCTCATCGCACAATTTGCTGGCTATTTATCCCCTTTGCTTTTGTTGTTGGGTTCTCGTTTATCGTGGGGGAATTACCGTCCCGTTTGCTATCACAATTTATACCCCCGGGGTTTGCGTCATTGCATGGCTTCTGCGTGGTTCCTTGCACACCCACAATCCCCCATCAAACCCCATATCAATCACAACATCTCCCTCTTTCCTTGGGTTGGGGTGTTCTGTCTCTTTTTGCTATCGTTGCTAGCTGTTGCGCGGGGGTCGGGGTCATCAGGGGTTGCTGCCGGTTGAAGTCTCGTGTCCTTTTATGCTTCCCCCCTCCACCACCCCCACCCTACCCCCTTCTTCTTCAACTTTTTATTTCTTGGTTTTTTTGGTTGCTTTGTTTTGCCATCTCCTCCTTTTGTTGTTATTCCCGTTGTTGCGTCATTTCTTTTTCCCCGAAACTCTAAAAGACAAAACCTAGGTGAAGGAGAAGGGTCCAAAGAAGAAAAAAGAAAAAAAAAAGGATAAGGAAGGAAAAAAAAGGGGGGGGAATGCAGAGGCTCGATCGAAGCCGGGGAAAAGAAGAAAAAAAAGAAAAAACAAAGGAGGAAGGGGATTACAGAAGAAGAAAAAGGAAGGGGAAAAAGGGGAAGAAGAAAAAAAAAAAAAGAAAATAAGTTTAAATAGATGGGCCCTGCATCCGGGCCCTCGTGACCCCTCTTTTTTTTTATTTTATTAATTTTATTAATTTAAATTTTTTAATTTTATTATATTATTATTCACTCCTGGGAATTTTTTAAATTTTATATTTTTGCTTTTAACAAAGCTTCCTTTTTCATCTAATTATCCCAAAATAAATTTCATCTAAATTTCCTTTTTAAAATTTCCCAATCTATAATTTAAATTTTATTTCATTTTTAACCAAAAAACATTTTAAAAATCATTTTAGGAATTTTTTATCTGTTTACTTTCTTTAATTGTTTATTAAATTTTCGAAAAATTTTTGGCTTCCAAAAATTTTAAAAATAAATAAATCAATGCTTAGGGTAAAAGAAAAAAATTAGGGGAGTGAGATGTTGTTTAAAAAAACTAAATCTTTTATATACATCAAAATAAGGGGTTAAACAAAACCCACAATTTTGAAGGCATGAAAAAATACTTTGT
>JBBMOL010000373.1:0-20699 GCA_037954665.1 Laguncularia racemosa
TCCCCCTCAAAAACCCAAAAGAACGCCTATTTATATCATTTTAAAAAAATTTGTGCAAAAACCTTTTTAAGGCCGGGGGCCAAATCATAGGCCGGGGACCCAAAAGGGGACGGCTTTTATTTAGGCCGGGACCAAGGCCGGCGGCCTTCTTTAGGCCGGCTCCAAGGCCCGGCCTTGAAGCTAACCGGCCCCCCCTTTATTCAAGGCCGGCTTAAGGCTGGGCCAACTTTACCTTGGGGCCCCCCGACCTTGTGTCCCTTTTTTAGGACCCCTCATTGCCACCTAAGCTCATTGACTTTGTTTTCTTTTGGGCTCGACTTAGCTCTTGGAATCGTACATTCCCTCCGTTGGGAAAAAAATCAACCTCGAATTTTTATCATCCATCTTGCTAGGCCACAAAACAGACTCCTCTTTCGCTTACTTCTAACGCAAATCATCTTTTTTGGATTTTGGTACTAACGAATAAAATCAAAGATATGGATAAAATTATCAATCTATAGATGCCAAAATTGATAAAATTAAACTGAATCGCAATCAAATCATAGAACGATAGAGACCACGTTCTATAAATCAATCACTATGGTTAAAGAATTCTAAGAATTCAATAACGATGTTCGCCACAAATTTTATAGGAACCAAGAATTTGATAAGAACAATACGAATAAAGTGAAAATCAATTCTCAATATTCTCAAATCTCCAAAGAAGATTCACACCGCTCAAAGTGTTTCTGTTTACAACAAAAAATCATATTCTCCCTCGAAAAACCCTAAGAACGCCTATTTATATCATCTTAAAAAATTTGTGCGAAACCATTTAAGGCCGGCGGCCTAAATACATAGGCCGGCACCCAAAGGCTGACGGCTTTTATTTAGGCCGGCACCAAGGCCGGCGGCCTTCATTTAGGCCGGCTCCAAGGCCGGCGGCCTTGAAGCTAACTCGGCCGGCCTTTATTCAAGGCCGGCTTAAGGCTGGCCGAACTTTACCTTGGGTCCTCCCGACGCTTGTGTCCTCTTTTTTAGGACCCCTCATTGCCACCTAGAGCTCGGATTGACTTTGTTTTCTTTGGTGCTCGTATCTTAGCTCTTGGAATCGTATCATTCCCTCCATGTTGGAAAAGATTCAACCTCGAATTTGTATCATCCATCTTGCTAGGCCACATAAACAGACTCCTCTTTCGCTTAGGCTTCGTAACGCAAATCAATCTTGTTTGTTGTACTTTAGTTAGACTCATAGGAAGAAGCTTGTATGTCTTATCCTATTGCTAAATGGTATACTCATTGGTGTATCCATCATACTTGGCTCTGAGGTCATACTGCCAAGGTCTTCCAAGGATTAAATGTGTAGCTTCTATGGGAGCTACATCACAAACAATTTCGTCAGTATAATCACCAATGAGCAATGGAACACGAACCTGTTTGTGTGCATGAATAGCTCCCTGTGGACTCAACCAATGAAGTGCATAAGGTCTTGGATGCTGCTCCACCTGTAAACCCAACTTAGTAACCCAGCTTGCTGAAGCAACATTAGTGCAATTGCCTGTGTCAACCACAATAAAACAAGTCTTCCCCTGCACCATGCCTTGGATATGAAATAAATTGGCTCTCTGATTAGGAACAACTTCATCCTGCTTAACCATTAGCAAGTCTCCTTGTACTGGACTCGCTATAATGTCTTCATCTTCCTCTTCTGCCTCAGTACTCTTCTGTTCTTCTTCCTCACTCTCAACTTTATCCCCTTTGATGACCATAACCCTTTTATTAGGACATTGAGAAGCAATATGGCCAAGTCCTAAACACTTAAAACATTTGATATCCCTACTCCTCTTTTGTTGTGTTTGGTCAATAGCCTCACTAGCGACTGCCTTTCCCTTTTCCTTCCTTTCCTTCTCCCTCTCACCATCATTTGACTTATGGTGTTGATATGATTTCTGATCCCACCATTTCCGATCCTGCCTGCGTTGATGCCGCTGAACCCAACTGGCTAATTTAATCACATCCTCAAGAGTCTGATAATGCTGGAGTTCCACTACATTGGTAATGTCCATCTTCAACCCATTGATGAAACGAGCTATGGATTCATCTGATGATTTCCTAATATCACATCTTGCCACTAGTGTCTCAAACTCCTTCACATACTCTTCTATGTTCTTCTTACCCTGCCTCAAGGATTGCAACTCCATCAGCATCTCTTGTTTATAGTAGTCTGGCATAAATCTACATCTCATCAACCTTTTCATCAAAGCCCATGGACGCACTTTCTCCTCATCAGCCCTAAGTCTCTCAATTTGTAATTTATCCCACCACAAACTAGCATATTCAGAGAATGCTAGAGACGCCATTTTCACCTTCATGCGGTCATCCCACTCATAACAGTCAAACACCTTCTCAACTCATAGCACCCAGTCTAGGAATTCCTCTGCTTTACTACTACCAGTGAAAGGTGGAATTTTCAGCTTGATGTTTTCAATCCCCTTACGCCTATCAACATTGTTTCCTCTCCTACTCCTTCCACTATTAGCATCAAATTCACTACTAGAGTGTCTCCTCCTAATTCCTGCACCACTATGGCTTCTTCTATCCCTAACCTCTAATCTCTCCATAATCAATCTAAGATTTTCTTGGACTTGATTGAACTCAGCCCTAGTCACAACCTCACCCCCATTATCAGAATCATTCCTATTGTTATTATTTTGAACACTTCCTTGCGACGACATCTCTACCCTTCAATAGTCAGCAATAGAAATTCACCAACAACCCAATTCTCAACAACAGCCCAAACACCAGTTCACAGCAATTCAACACCCAACAACTGAATTCAGCAAAACCCCAATTCTCAACTACAGCCCAATCACCAATTCACAGTAATACAATTCATAAAATAAATTTCCAAAATTCCCAACCAACAGCAGTATTGAATTAAAACTACAATTGAGTTGAGATTCAACAGCTTTACCAATTTAACCCACGATCTGATCAAATCCTTCGCTTTGAATCCTTACGAATCCAACCTTTGCTCTGATACCAAATGATGCAGACTCGGTATGCTCTGATACCAAATGATAGGGATTCGAATTTCGAATTCCTTCACACAAATCAAATCGTCAATAACAATCAAATGTCACAAATTTTTAGGGTTTTCTGGATTTTGGTACTAACGAATAAAATCAAAGATATGGATAAAATTATCAATCTATAGATGCTAAGATTGATAAAATTAAACTGAATCGCAATCAAATCATAGAACGATAGAGACCACGTTCAATAAATCAATCACTATGGTTAAAGAATTCTAAGAATTCAATAATGATGCTCGCCACAAATTCTATAGGAACCAAGAATTTGATAAGAACAATACGAATAAAATGAAAATCAATTCTCAATATTCTCAAATCTCCAAAGAAGATTAACACTACTCAAAGTGTTTCTGTTTACAACCAAAAATCATATTCTCCCTCGAAAAACCCTAAGAACGCCTATTTATATCATCCTAAAAAATTTGTGTGAAACCATTCAAGGCCGATGGCCTAAATACATAGGCCAACACCCAAAGGCCGGTGGCCTTTATTTAGGCCGGCACTAAGGCCGGTAGCCTTCATTTAGGCCAGCTCCAAGGCTTGGGCAGCCTTTATTCAAGGTCGGCTTAAGGCTAGCCAAACTTCACCTTGGCTCCTCCCGACGCTTGTGTCCTCTTTTTTTGGACCCCACACTACTACCTAGAGCTTAGATTAACTTTATTTTCTTTGGTGCTCATATCTTAGCTCTTGGAATCGTATCAGCCTACTAAGAAACAGTATTTGATTCTTAGTTCTACTTTACAGTAAGACCTAAGCTTCACTAGATCATTCAATTAAGAATTAGCTACCTATTTCTCCTTCTTCAAGCTCTACTGTAAGTAATCCAAACCAAGATTAGAATAAAATTAAAATAGAAAGACTTAAGGAATATTCTTAAACAACGCAGTTATGTACAAGAACATAGGTAGGAACAAAGCCATGTACATGGTCATGTACCTCACTATACAAAAGTTCCTCTTAACATACCCAAGTATACGTCCATATACTCAACATAGGCAGGTACACACCTGTGTACCTAGTTGTGTACGTTCCATTTCACTAAATGCTTCTCACAATCTTCATGGTTAAGTACACGACAACGTACCTTGGCTGTATATCCCTCTGAACCTCTCAAATCTCTCCATTCTCACCCCTTCCAACCCTTCCTCCATTCGATCATTCACCTATTAAGATAACACTATAAGTCTAATGTAAACTCTATCAAATTTTATAAATTTAAACAAAATTAAAGTACTTACTCATCTTAATTTGAATCTATTGCTCAAAATGTTCCTGATTCAGCAACTTAGTGTCTAACTAAATTTTCCAAAATCCTTAATTTGACAACAAGTTATGCCTTTGATAGATTCCCCATTAGGAAAGGACAGAACATCAACTTAAGTTGAGGAACTTACCTTTAAACATATATGAAATCAGGAGTTCTTCCTTGTTGAGTTATGAATTGAGATGATCAAAGTCTCCTAAAAGATACAGAGGATTAAGAATTTCAAGAAGAGGAAAAAGTTACATTAGGGTTACTTAAGGGCATATATAGCCCAAGGTTAAAAAGACAAAATTGCCCTAATCTTAAAATTCCTAATTGCCTTAATGCCCCTTCATTTAAACATTATTTCATATAATTTTCTTTTGTATTTTACATTTTCTCTTCCTTATAAAAACTTATGTCCTTGAAAGTTACCTGTATTTAGGAAGAGTTCTAGATATTTTATTTACATCTCATCTTTTAGTTCCTAAGTTGCTTCATGTTCTGTTGGGTTACTCGACTATACTTTAACGTAAGGGATTGTCTTTCATCTTAATATCTACTCCTTAGTGTCTACCATGTAGATGGGTTATTTCATGGTAGTGAGATTCGATTGTACATCCAAAGGTTTAAGAGTTTGTGACTTAGTCTGAGTTTGCTACAAACTTTCGTAACATAGATACATAAAAACATCATATACTCTTACCAAGTTAGGTGGTAAGGCTAACCTGTAAGAGACGTTACCAATTTTCTCCAAAACCATAAAAGGACTAACATATTTAGGTTTTAATTTTCCTCTTAAAATGAATCAAATAATACCTTTAGTTAGTGATATCCTCAGTAACACATGATCCCCCACTTCAAATTCTAGTGGTCATCATCTTCTATTAGCATAACTCTTCTAGCGACTTTGAGCCATTAGCATCCTCTATTTAGTTAACATCACTTTATCCACAACCTCCTACACTAACTTAGGTCCCAACACCTTTCTTTCTCTTACCTCATCCTAGTGTAAAAGTGACCTACATTCCCTTCCATATAAAGCTTCATATGGCACCATCTAAATTGTTGCTTGATAACTATTATTTTAGGTAAATTCAACTAGAGATAGGTGTTCGTCTCAATTTCCTCCAAAATCCAAAACATAAGCCCTTAATATATCTTTTAGAATTTATATAGTTTGCTTTGACCGCCTATCTATCTAAGGATGGAAAGTTGTGTTGAACTACAATCTAGTGCCTAGAGCTCTATGTGGGCTTCCCCAAAATCTACCTATAAATCTAGTATCTCACAAAAAACAATTGTCACTAAGACTCCATGAAGCCTAACTATTTCCTTAACGTATAACTATGCCAATATACCTAGGATATAATGGATACTAATGAGTATAAAATGTGCTAATTTAGTTAATCTATCCACTATTACCCATATAGTATCATGTTTTTCTTTGGATTTAGGAAGTGTAGTGGTTAACGATCTGATCGTTCTAACAAGTTAAATCTTATACTCAATCTTAGCTTACGATCAGTTCTCAGGCAAGTATACCTATCAATTAGCAATATAGCATTAGAGTACAGGTATCGATCCCACGAACACTTATAAGCACTAGTACTAACGATTATCCTACTATCTAACTTCTCACTATTGATGAACTCAATTACCCTAATTACTGATTAAATCTGAAAGGAACGAATTAAATGATCAGATTAAAGATATTCAAATACTCCTTTAGTTAATTCAATTATCTAAACATACCCTACCCAAGTTCCACCACTAATTATCATGCAACTTTTATTCAATTACAAACTTTCCACTGATCTGCGGAGTTTCTTACACTAGATTAAGGTCTTTCTCAAGATCAATAATCCCTAATCCTAATTAAGTCAATTAAGATATCTCTTTAATTAACATAATTAAGATTGCAATAAAATCCTAGGACTCTCAATTGAACCAAACCACCATGACCTCATTCAATAAGAAAACCTCCTATAACCTATCTCTAGGATTACAAGTAGTCTTTTTATTCATGCCAAATCTACTCTATTAAGCAATTTCTCAATCTTATTAACAGAGATCTAATTCGATCCTAATATTGCGCACATATCAAGATAAACAAACCATGATTGCAACATGAATAAACTCAAAGATCAGGATTAATCATTGAAACATCAACAAATCCGTTACATGACAATTAGGGGTTTCTCAAGGGATCAGGTATAAAACAATTAACTACTCATGGATCTAATAAAAAGAACAAAAGAGAAAATATTAGAATCCATAAATAAACCCATGAGACAAACACAAAGATCTTGGCTTCGATTCTAGAAACTCTTCTAACTTCTCTTCTTTAGGGTTGTTCTTGTGCCTCCTCCTCCTTCTTCCTCTCTCTCTTATTGGTTCTATTTATACTCTTAAGGGAATGGTAGAGGATCTTCAGCTAGAAAGATACGATATATCTTTAATTTTCCAAGTAAATCTCGAAAAGTGAATAACATATGCCTGACACGCCCACCAACACGGCCAGATTTCAAACTGTGTCTCCCTCTGGTCGATAATCCGCAATTCCTCATCCTTGTTTAGTGTGTGGCACGACTAGAAACATGGCTAGATTACCAACTGTGCCAGGCTCTGGACTCTTCCATTTCTCCTCAGCATTTGCCACGGCTTCAAGCACACCCATATCACAAGCCATGCTTCCTTTCCAAGTGACAAATTTCATCCTTAGGCGTGCACATGGCTCATGACACGGGTGTGGCTTTCCCTATGTTGTCCATAAGTAGCTTTAACTTGATCTTTTGAGCTCTAATCATGCTCCTTTTGTTATCTTTCCACTTCTCTTTAGTATTATACCCTGAAACTGATATATTTATCTGTTAAGTACCGAATCCGCATTGGTTTTATTCAAAAAATTACACAAATTCATCATTAATGCCCATGATTTATAAGGACTAATTTACTCTTATCGAATTTCCCCACACTTAAGCTTTTACTTGTCCTCTAGCAAACACGGATTAAAAAAAAAAACCCAAAGGACAAGTTCTCATAAGTTCCAACAATCAAGAAGATATTCCAGCATCATCGATTTCATGCTATACCCTAATCATTGATAATCTTCACTCAATCTTACCATTAGATGTATACAAAATACAAATACTAAAATTCCCAAAGCTAATCCAAGTAAATTAAACTATTACCCTTATCATTTAAACTAAAATTCCCAAAGTCAATGATAGGAATAAAAATCTGACAAGACCTATCATTAGGGCAAGAACTAAAGGATTTCGAATCTTGGCGATGAGGACCCATTTTAAGCAAATCGACCATGGAATTATTCATTTACTAACCTCTTTTATCTTATTTACTAACCTCTTTTCCAACAGAATACTTATCATGCTTTACAGGGCAATGGACAAACTCACTTAGACTCAGATTGTGGGTTATCCATGGACCGACCTGAACCGGCGATGAGTTGAGCCGATGGATCCTATAAAAGACCGGCATCATGAAGACCATTTATTTTATATATTTCTTCTTTTATGAACTATTTTAGTTGTATTTTGGTTTTGGGACACTTTTATTTCCTTGTAACTTTCATTTAGGGTTAGCCACCTTAAAAGTGGCAAACTTGTAATTTTGAGCACTTTTTAACCCTAGAAGTAGCAAGTATAAATACTTGCTTAAGAGAGGGTTTGGGGAGGCTTATTTTGCAGAACAAACACTTCACATTTCGTGAGAGGGCTTAGGGTTTTCCTAATTCCAAATTCTCTTATCAATTTCAATCCCAAGAAGTTGAAATTGTGGCGAGTGCAACATCTTGAAATTGTGAGTTATATCAATTTCATTTTGTTGTGATTTCTTTTCTTCTCTAGTGTGTCATATCTAGGGTTGAATTGAGATATTTCTTGGTTAGAATTACTAGTTGTTAATCACGAATTCATATGATTATTTGAAGGAATTATCATATTGATCCAATTCATCTTTAAGGATTTCCTTGATAACGTGATTTTCACCATTGGAAAGGGATTGTTTTGTTACGGTTTTTCTTTGTCAAATTGAGGCTTCATTTACGTGGATTACATGAAATTAGAGTGTTGTTAGAAGGCATTGTCATTGAAGTATTCTGATTATATCATTGGTTGTTTGAATTTCATCCTTTCATCATTAGGGTTCATTTGAAAGGTGCCATTTTTGGATCCGATTTTGCCTTGACTTGAGATAGTTTTTCTTAAGTCCTTTGGATGTGCTTTTAAGTGTGTTTAGGCACATCATCTTTTTGGTATCAGAGCTCTTGTTGTGAGAAGGGAATTGGTTGTATTCAATTTCGTGGAAGTGATCATCAATTAGGGTTGATCAAGTGAAAACCGAAATTGTGTTGTTGTTGTTGTTTGAGATTGCGAAATTGTTTTGGATTGGGATTTGATTTGCTGGTTGTTGGAGTTGATTTGGGAAGGTTATTATATCACTTTGTGGACACTAATTCACGTGGAAGAGCAGAAGTACAAAGTGAAGTTACTTTAGCAAATTGTTTTGAAATTGTGAAACTTACCAATTGTTACCGTGAAGTAGCTTGTAGCATGTGGAGTTGTGAAGTTTGTTGTTTGAATTCCATTGTGTAATTCTGAATTTGTGAAGTTAAATTTGCAGATTACATTAAGTTTGGTTAGTAAGGAATTATTTGAATTCAAATCATATGCAATTAAGTTGTGGGAGTTAATGATTGCTATTTGAATTTGAATTCAATACTTACCAATTGAAGAAGGCTTGCAATAAGTGAATTTGTTTGAATTTCAAATTGAAGTTGCTGCCTATTTTGTTGTGAGTTGAAGTTAGAACTTGTGGGGAGTGAAGTATATTTGTTATTATTGCCGTGGAATTAGAGTATATTTGTTGTTGTTTCCATTTCTTATTTTGTCATGGAGGTGGAGTGCAATTTGTTGTTGTTGCCGTGGAGCTATTGGTGGAGTGAGTGCACCGTGATTGAAGGTGTGTGTGGTGGTGTAAATTTGTGGATTTATGTAGATTAAAGGTGCTGCACATCAAGATCAATTATAGGTGTGAAAACGTGGCAAGAAAGGAAAATTGAAGTAGTAGAATTTGAATTCAAAAACAAACATTAAAGTGTGAAAGTAATTGATCTTATTACTTTAACACTTGTGAGTTGAATTTAATTTCTTAACTACTTAGAAGTATTTATTTATGCTTCACTTATTATAATATACTTGAAGTGATAAAAGTATTTATTGCATTGGTGACTTGTTGCACCATGGGTGTATAAGTGTGAGTATTGTTATCCAAACTTATTACTGTGACGTGGTGAAGTGAAGGGAGTGTGCTACAAATTATTTGAGATTACATTTGTACTTTAGATAAATCGCATCCACAAACATGTCATATGATAGTGTGAATGGGTACATTGGCAATGAGGCCAATAGCCAAGTGGGTAGCAGACCAAGTCGTCAAAATACAAATGGAAGAACTCTAGATGAACAACTTCGGGACCTTAGCAAATTTGTTGCTACATTAGCAACAAGGATTGATAGGATGACATTGCCACCACCACCTGTGGTAAACCTTTAGGCGCCACCTAGAGTAAAAGGAGATTATCATGCTCTTAGGGAAGATAGAGATGATAATTTTGGGCTTAATCCATACCCGAACAGGGAATTTAGACCACCTCGAGGGCTAGAGTGTGTGGAGCTATAGATGCCTTCATTTGATGGTAGGGGTTCCACAGATGATTACCTAGACTGGGAGGACCAAATTGTGCAGACGCAACTATGCCAACCTTCAAAGGTTCTTGAGGGCTCTAGTGACATGAGCCAACCCTTAGAGCATAAAATTTGTCAGACACTGATGTGCCAACCTTCAGAGGATCCTGATGATCATAGTCAAACGAGCAGACCACTAGAGAGCCAGACTGTTCAGAGACAGTTATGTTCACCTTCAGAGGTTTCAGAGGGTAATGAGCAGTTGGACCAACCATTAGAAGACCATGAGGATCAGCAACATACAAATGAGTTAGAAAAAGAGGAAATAGTTTCAGTGGAACAGGTTGATACAGGGGAAACTTTAGTGGATAATGGGTCATTATTTGTGTTGCAGAAGAGATACATCCTGGAAATGGAGGAGAGAAAACAATCACCACCTGTAGTATTTCAGATACCGGGATTCTGCAGAGATACTTCTTCAGATGGATTACTAGGAGAAAACAAAGTCTCTATTGCATTTGATCTACTAGATTTGAGGACAAATCTTTTTGAGGCCCGAGGAAATGATGGAATAAAAATCCGACAAGACCTATCATTAGGGCAAGAACTAAAGGATTTCGAATCTTGGCGATGAGGACCCATTTTAAGCAAATCGACCATGGAATTATTCATTTACTAACCTCTTTTATCTTATTTATGTATTTTATATTCCAATAGGAATACTTATCATGCTTTACAGGGCAATGGACAAACTCACTTAGACTTAGATTGTGGGTTATCCATGGAACGACCTGAACCGGCGATGAGTTGAGTCGATGGATCCTATAAAAGACCGGCATCATGAAGACCATTTATTTTATATATTTCTTCTTTTATGAACTATTTTAGTTGTATTTTGGTTTTGGGACACTTTTATTTCCTTGTAACTTTCATTTAGGGTTAGCCACCTTTAAAGTGGCAAACTTGTAATTTTGAGCACTTTTTAACCTTAGAAGTAGCAAGTATAAATACTTGCTTAAGAGAGGGTTTGGGGAGGCTTATTTTGCAGAAAAAACACTTCACATTTCGTGAGAGGGCTTAGGGTTTTCCTAATTCCAAATTCTCTTATCAATTTCAATCCCAAGAAGTTGAAATTGTGGCGAGTGCAACATCTTGAAATTGTGAGTTATATCAATTTCATTTTGTTGTGATTTCTTTTCTTCTCTAGTGTGTCATATCTAGGGTTGAATTGGGATATTTCTTGGTCAGATATCCTTGTTGTTATTCACGAATTCTTGTGATTATTTGAAGGAATTATCATATTGATCCAATTCATCTTTAAGGATTTCCTTGATAACGTGATTTTCACCATTGGAAAGGGATTATTTTGTTACGGTTTTTCTTTGTCAAATTGAGGCTTCATTTACGTGGATTACATGAAATTAGAGTGTTGTTAGAAGGCATTGTCATTGAAGTATTCTGATTATATCATTGGTTGTTTGAATTTCATCCTTTCATCATTAGTTTTTCTTAAGTCCTTTGGATGTGCTTTTAAGTGTGTTTAGGTACATCAGTCAAAATTGCCACAAGATCGAGACTAGTAAAATAAAGTATACAATCCTTTTAACCACTGTTATAAGCAACACAACAGGGACTAAAGGCATGTTGTATCCACTCGTCCCCTAGCTCTTCCTTTTCTGTTTCATCCAATTCTTAAGTTAATCTTGGGAGTTTACCATTAAAGCACTTAACTAAGTTAACCGACCCATGTAACGAACTTTCGATCGATAATCCCGAGTTCATCACTCAAGTTAACAAACGTTATTCGGTCAGCGTAGAAGGCGTCCCTAGGATTTACTTGTTCGAGTCCAATTAACTCATTTAATTAATTAATTAATTAATTAAGACGGTTTCCTTGGTCAGTAAGTCCTAGACCAGATGATCTTAGGCTACTAGGTTTTAAGATATCCCTTTGAACCTCTACAGTCTCAATCAATCAACTATCATTCATATAAGCTTATTTATGTTTAGTTTTCTCAGACTTTTCTCATGACCCTTGTAGCGAGCTTTCAGCCATTGATCCCAAGTTCGTCACCCAAGTCAATAGATGTTATTCCCTAAAAAGGGTATCTCTCTGGCTTAATTACTCGAGTTTATGAGGCCCACTTCTGAACTATTTACATATTATTATATTCTTCAATTACTCCCAACAAAATTTTTTCTCAGAAACTTCTTCGAAAAGGAATCACCAAGTTACAAGTATCATTTACTCCTTCACTCCAAGTTACATAGCTCACCTACTAAGCAAAAAGAAGAGCATACTAAACTCACTAGTGACCTTAATCCAATCTCAACTCCCAAAAGTAAAGGTTAAATAACAAGTAAGTTCACTTCACTTGGATTTCATCTTGTAATTTTAGCAACGTATCTCTATTACAAAATAAGAGAATAAATTTTTTTTTTAAATTTTCCACAGGGGTATGAACAAATCTCAGCAATCCTTGATTATCAAAAGTCATCATTGAATATACCTTAAATAAGAGGAATTTACATTTTTGATTGCACAACCCTTATATCCTAGTTTCGTTTTCCTAACCCCCCTTCCCCACACTTATAATAGACATTGTCCCCAATGTCCTCATGAAACGCATAAAGGGAAGTAAAGAATAAAAGAAAAAAGAAAACAAAAGGAAAACGAAAACTCCCCTGAACTCTCCTACAACGCGGATCTTTAACAGAAAGTCAGGCAACGCACAAGTAAAGTCATGAGAACCCCTGCTAAACGTAACGGTTTGGTATACTTTGAAAGCCTGTATCTCATAAAAACAAAACAAAAGAAAAGAAAATAATAATCAACTGAAAATAAAACTAACTATCATCAGCAATTTCTGTTTCAAACATTAGTGGTTGGTCAGTCTTCCAGAATCAAACAAATTAGGACAGTTAAAACAAAAGTAAAAGCAAGACTTCTTAAAACGACTGTTCTGCACAACAGTCCAAATCTCCAGGGTCCAACTTCCATCTATCAACCCGCGAGATCAGCTACTGAAGTCATCATCAGATGGCAACGGTACAGTGCCCGATCGGCGAGAAGAATCAGATCCAATCACCTCAGTATCCTGCTGATTGCTCGCTTCAGCAGTAGCAACTGCTGGACTCTCATGTTGTGCCATGAAAGCTGTACCCGAGGATCCTCTAAAATGAAAACCTGGATCATATGCACCACTCGAGTGACGATCTCCTCCAGAAACAACCCGAGTAGCTTGTGATACGACATCCTCATCACTAGAGCCACCACATGGGGGAAGATCTACCCCTAACTTCTCACCAATACGTGATAAACACGTGACCAAATAACGCTTCAGGCCTTTAACCCGCTTTGATTGCCTGGCTTGTTCTCTCTTAATTTCTTCCAAATCCGCAGTCAATCTCCTTACAGAATCTGCTAACTCTTGGTTCGGTACGGCCTACTCTTAAGCTTGCTCTTGCTCCTCAACCTGCTCGGGTTCTATCTCCTGCTCCTGTTGTTCTTCAGCTGCATCCAGTAAACGAAACCTCCACCTCCGCAAAACACCCTCAGGGAAAGAGGTACTCCTTCCACAACTGTCCCTTGGAACCCGTGTTAGAAAGACACCATAGTTCTTCAGAATATGGGTAATCCAGGAGTTGAAAAAAACCCTGTGATGCCCCAGATCGCACTGCTTTTTCAAACACCAAACAGCTGCCAATCCAACATTAACCCGGGTACCTATGATCATACTCCACAACTAGTACAAATCCTAAGCATTCACAACACCCTGAGAATCACCTCTACCAGTGGTTGAACGAGCCAAAATGTAATAAGCACACGCATAGCAGGATCCTGTAAATGGCTTCCCTTAGATTTGGATGGATCATACCCGCCATCTCCCATACTTTTCCACACTCTATGCTACAATAAGCCCTTGGGAAAAGCATCTGGAAGCTGAGAGAACTCATCGGAGTCGATAAACTCATTGTCATAAATGCCCAGGCACTTGATAAATTCTCTCATTTCAACACGGTGGTAACTCCCTTGGCAGTAGAAGGAAACCACGTTATCAAGCTGGGTATAACGGCCGAAACTAAGCTTGAATGTGGTGACGAAGTCATAGCTCAGCAAAGCATAAATGTCCTCCTCAATGCTCAGAAGTGCTCTCCAAGTTGGATCTTTCAAGAATTGATCAAATTGTTCCACCAACCCATACCGAGCGAGCAATTCCCAATCGATTACCACATTAGGCATGAACACCTTCCGTTCTCGCACCGTGTCATACTTAGCTTCATCCTCCCTCCTCAAGTTAGGAGGATAGCATCTCGAAGCTCTAGATGAACCCCCAGCTGAACTAGGCTGAGCATTCTTATGCGCCACCATTTTAGTCCTAGGCATCTTGGATACAACACTCTCAGGAAATCTTTAAAGATTGATAAAGGATGTCCTTCACCCAGTAGAACCAACAAAGAGGAGAAAAACGAAAATGTAGAGAGGAGTGGTGTGTGAATGAGGAAATAAGTGTAGGGAAAGGCATCTTATATATGAAAATCTCGAACCCTAGGAGCTATTGATGACATGGGTGCAAACCTGGGAGTGTTCGAAGCCGTGTCAGGCACTGCTCCTGTATAAAAACTTGTAAAAAATCTTACCTTATGGCACTGCTTGTAACTTGGCCGTGCCTGTACCCGTGTCATCCCCTGGAATGAGACATCTTTCACAAATGCCCACACACTTGGGTGTGGCTTAGACCATGTCTTGTCCTCTTCGTTAACATCTCACCTGCAAAACCACAAATCACAAATATATTGATGATGATAGTAAAAGGAAAACTAACCTAGTAGATGCAGGGGTTGCCTCCCAGCCAACGCTTTTGTTTACCGTCGTTGGCTCGACCGAATGAATAGAGGGAGATCAGTTATGGATTTGAATGAGGGTCAGCTCTGCTCTTTCTTTAAAGACCTTCTTGTCTCCTAAGTAATGTTTAAGTCTCTCTCCATTGACCTTGAAAATACCCTTTTCAAGGTGTTCTAACACCACCGTTCCATAAGGGAAAACGTTCTTGACCCGAAAAGGACTTGACCATTTTGATTTGAGTTTCCTAGGAAAAAGTTTTGACCTAGAGTTGAACAGCAGTACCATATCCCCTTCCTCAAATTGCTTGTGCTGGTGTAACCTCGCGTCATGATATGCTTTAGCTCTCTCCTTGTAGATATTAGTGTTTTCATAGGCCATAAGTCTTAACTCATCAAGCTCATTAATCTGCCTTTTCCTGTGAGCCCCTGACTTGTTGAGATCGAGATTGATAGTCTTGATTGCCCAGAATGCCCTATGCTGAATCTCAACTAGTAAGTGACACGCTTTCCCATATACTAACCGGAAAGGATTTGTATCAAGTGGTGTTTTGTAGGTCGTCCTATAAGCCCATAATGCATCGTCTAACCTATCTGCCCAATCTCGCCCATGCTGGAGAGTTGATCTCATTAAGATGCGCTTTAGCTCTCTATTTGTCAACTCTACTTGCCCACTTGTCTGTGGATGATAAGGAGTGGCAAGATGGTGAGTCACTCCATATCTTTTTAAGACTTTTTCAACCTGAGAGTTGCAGAAATGTGTACCCCGATCACTGATGAGTGCTCGAGGCACCCCAAAGTGGCAAAAGAGCTTCTTGAGGAACTTGACAACCATCCTAGCGTCATTTGTCAGTAGAGCTTGCGCTTCTGCCTACTTAGATACATAGTCCACTGCTACCAATATATACTTGTTTCCATATGAAGGAGGAAATGGCCCCATAAAATCAATACCCCATACATCAAACACTTCGCACTCCAGAATATAGTGTTGTGGCATTTCGTCCCTCCTTGAAATGTTACCGTCTCTCTGGCATCGATCGCATTGAGCCACAAAACTTTGGGCATCCTTGAATACCGACGGCCAATAAAAACCAGCCTCTAGCACTTTTGTGGGCTGTCCTGTTTGCACCATGGTGTCCCCCAATGAGTCCACTATGGCAATGGCTTAAGATCTCCCATCCTTCCTCATTTGAGACACAACGCCTGATCATTTGGTCTGAGCAATACTTAAACAGGTAGGGGTCTTCCCAATAGTAATACTTCAGGTCGGTAAAGAACTTCTTTTTCTGTTGCTTCGACATGTCCTGTGGAAGGACCCTAGCCACTTGATAGTTGGCCATGTCCGCAAACCATGGGACTCCGAACTGCTAACTTTGTCAATGGAATACAAATTTTCCTCAGGAAATCTATTGTTGATATCTTCTTCCTTCAGTTGCTCAACACATGGGTTCTCCAATCGAGATAGATGATCCGCTGCAAGATTTTCTGCTCCCTTCTTGTCTCTGATCTTAAGGTTAAATTCTTGCAATAGGAGTATCCACCTGATGAGGCGGGGTTTTGCATTCGTCTTGGTCATTAAGTATCTCAATGCGGAGTGGTCAGTATACACTATCACCTTAGAAAGAACAAGATAGGATCGGAATTTGTCAAAAGCGAACACTACTGCCAATAACTCCTTCTCAGTAGTGGTATAATTCTCTTGAGCACCGGTTAGAGTTTTGCTGGCATAGTATATCGGCTGGAAATACTTATCCTTTCTTTGACCCAGGACAACTCCTACAGCATAGTCGCTGGCATCGCACATTAGTTCAAATGGTAGGTTCCAATCTAGAGCCACCATGATAGGAGCCTTGATTAGTTTCTCCTTCAACGCCTCAAAAGCTTGGAGACATTCATCATTGAAATCAAAGGCGATGTCCTTCTCCAACAACCTGGTGAGAGGACGAGCAATTTTGGCGAAATCCTTGATGAATCGTCTATAAAATCCAGCATGTCCTAGAAAACTCCGAATAGCTTTAACCGAAGAAGGTGGGGGAAGTTTGGCTATAGTATCAACTTTAGCGTCATCTACTTCAATCCCCTGCTAAGATATTTTATGTCCTAAGACAATACCTTCAGTCACCATGAAGTGACACTTCTCCCAATTCAGAACTAAGTTAGTTTCTTCACAACGTATGAGCACCCTTTCCAAATTCTGCAGGCAAGAATCAAATGAATCCCTAAACACGAAAAAGTAATCCATGAATACCTCCATGATATCTTCAACCAGATCTTCGAAAATCGCTAACATGCACCGCTGAAAAGTGGCTGGTGCATTACATAACCCAAAGGGCATCCTCCTATAAGCAAACGTGCCATAGGGACATGTGAAGGTAGTTTTCTCTTGATCTTCAGGGGCAATTTGGATCTGGTAATATCCCGACATCCCATCTAGAAAACAGTAGAACATATGTCCAGCAAGCCTCTCTAACATCTTATCGACAAAAGGCAAAGGAAAATGGTCCTTGCGAGTGGCTTCATTTAATTTACGATAGTCAATGCAGACTCACCATCCCGTCACCATCCTCATTGGTATGAGCTCATTATTCTCATTTGGGACCACCGTCATTCCCCCTTTCTTTGGCACCACCTGGACGGGGCTTACCCATGAACTATCAGAAATAAGATAAATTAACCCAGCATCTAACAACTTGATTACCTCTTTCTTAACGACTTCTTTCATGTTTAGATTAAGTCGTCTTTGAGCTTGCACCACTAGTTTGAAATTGTCTTCCATCAGGATTTTATGTGTGCAAAAAGATGGACTGACCCCTTGGATATCCGAGATTTTCCATGCCAAGGCACGCTTATGCTCCTTCAAGATCTTCAAGAGCTTTTCCTTCTGAACAATGGTTAGCTCGGCTGCAATGATGACCGGCAACTGAGAGTCTTTCTCTAAGAAAGCATACTCCAGATAGTCAGGGAGTTGCTTCAGTTCTAGAATTGGAGGATCTTCAATAGAGGGCTTCAATTTGGTAACATCTCCTGCATCAATATTCTCCCTTTCTGTTTTTAACCCAAGTTCTTCCTTGCCATCAAGATGAGTCAACATTTCTTGTACTGCACAATCATCTATCTCTTCATTATCGCATACTCTCATACTCAACTCTAATGGATCCTTGCATAAGATATCTTCCACAACGGTATCGGTCAAATCAATTGCATAACAAGTATCATCAGAACTCACCGATTTCTTCATCACAGCCGGTATCTGTGCCACTAACTCATCTTCCCCAATGCGCAGCACTAATCGGCCCTCAGCCACATTAATGATTACTCGGGCTATGGCTAAAAAGGGACATCCTAAGATCAGAGGAACTTATGTGTCAACATGCATGTCCAGGATCACAAAATCAACCGGGAAGATGAAAATCTCTACTTTCACTAATACATCTTCAATAACCCCTCTAGGAAACTTCACTAATCGGTCTGCCAATTGAAGACTCATTCGTGTGGGCTTTAGCTCCCCTAATCCCAGCTTTTGAAAAAGTGAATATGGCATCAAGTTTATACTAGCCCCCAGATCTGCTAATTCTTTTTCTACAGGTAGATTACCAATGAAACATGGTATGGTGAAACTCCCTGGATCTTTCAATTTCTTTGGAAGCTTGTTCAGTAAAATTGCGGAACAACCCACACCAATTGTTACAGTGGAGATCTCTTCCATCTTCTTCTTATTAGACAGCAAATCTTTGAAGAACTTGGCATAACTGGGCATCTGAGAAAGGGCTTCCACAAGTGGTAAGTTGATGTGTAACTGTTTGAACAAATCCAGAAACTTACCGAAATGTTCCTGATCTTTCTCGTTCCGCAGCCTTGCAGGATATGGCAATGGGGGTTTATAGGGCTGGACGATAGGTGTCTTCTTAGCTTTTAAGTCTTTTGTTCTTTCCTTTATAATTCTGCCTTTTTCTGCTTTATTAGTGGTCTCGCCCTTATCAATAGTTTCATTCCCCTTCCTAACAACAGGAGTTTCCCCACACTTATCAGATTTCACTTCCTTTCCACTCCTAAGAATCACTGCCTTCACGTGTTCCCTTGGGTTGGTCTCTGTATTTCCAAGGAGTGACCCTTGTGGTTGCTCAGCAAGCGCTTTGGAGATCTGCCCTATCTGGTTTTCCAAGTTGTGGATTGAGGCTTCATGATTTCTTAGAGCTGCCTCTGTGGACTGCTGGCGTTGCTCTGATGTTTGAATGAACTTTGCAATCATATCCTCAACACTAGATTTCTTTTCTTGGAGAGGAGGTGGAGCTGGTCTTTGGAATCCTGGAGCAGGTGCATTACCCTTTGGAAATTGCTGATTACTCCATGAGAAATTGGGATGATTGCGCCACCCTGGATTATATGTGTTGCTATAGGGATTGTTCCGTGGCCTTGTGGGGTTCCCCACATACTCAACATGCTCTAGCACTTCAGATATCGCATTGTTGGAATGAGGTTCAGTTGAGCAGTATTAGGATGGTTGAGATACAACCATCCCTTCAACTTTTGAAGCGAGCACATCCACTTTTGCTGCAATTGCTGTCATCAAATTGACCTCATAAATACTCGTTGCCCTGTGCTTTTGTCTACCATCGCTCCATTGGTGATTATTTTTGGCCATGTTCTTAAGCAAACTCAACGACTCTTCCGGCGTCTTAACCTCTATTGCCGGTTGCACAATACACAAACCAATGCTGCCCAGAGTAGGTCGGGCATATTCAACCATCGTCCTTTAGCTTTTGTGTTACCACGGGTGATAGAAGCTTCCTTGTCAACCACTAATGTTGCTTCTTCACTTTCCAAAGGTTCGTTGAAATTTAAATTCCTTATTATCTCCTCAACACTTTTCAATCGCCTTCTAAAAGTTCGGTCAATCTCAAGATCAAGGTCAAGAAGCTTAGATGAAGAGCTCCTTGTCATAAACTGCGAAAAACAAATGATGAACTTAGTTTCCTCAACAAATTTGAATGGAAGCACGAATGAAACTAAGAGAAATAATTAACAAAAAAATATATAGTTAAAGTAGTAGGCGTCAAGTTTTCCTAATATTAAAAGTCCCTAGCAACGGCGCCAAAAACTTGGTTAACTATCTGATCATTCTAACAAGTCAAATCCTATACTCAATCCTAGCTTACGATCAGTTCTCAGGCAAGTATACCTATCAATTAGCAATATAGCATTGGAGTACAGGTATCAATCCCACAAAGACTTATAAGTACTAGTACTAACGATTATCCTACTATCTAACTTCTCACTATTGATGAACTCAATTACCCTAATTACTGATTAAATCTAAAAGGAACGAATTAAATGATCAGATTAAAGATATTCAAATACTCCTTTAATTAATTCAATTATCTAAACATACCCTAGCCAAGTTCCACCACTAATTATCATGCAACTTTTATTCAATTACAAACTTTCCAATGATTAATACACAACATCTCTGATCTGCGAAGTTTCTTACACTAGATTAAGGTCTTTCTCAAGATCAATAATCCCTAATCCTAATTAAGTCAATTAAGATCTCTCTTTAATTAACATAATTAAGATTGTAATAAAATCTTAGGACTCTCAATTGAACCAGACCACCATGACCTCATTCAATACAGAAGACCTCCTATAACCTATCTCTAGGATTACAAGCAGTCTTTTTATTCATGCCAGATCTACTCTATTAAGTGATTTCTCAATCTTATTAACAAAGATCTAATTCGATCCTAATACTGCGCACATATCAAGATAAACAAACCATGATTGCAACATGAATAAACTCAAAGATTAGGATTAATCATTGAAACATCAATAAAT
>JBBMOL010000373.1:21199-85107 GCA_037954665.1 Laguncularia racemosa
ATTTTTTTGAAATTATGTTTTTCATAATTTTTCTTTTAAAGACATTTTAGCTTCTATTATTTTAATAATTTAGAAAGATAGTGAGTGTGAACTACAATAGATCTAATCTTGAGTAGCGTATACGTATGCATCTAAAAGACAATCAATATAATTTTTTTTTCTTTTCCTTTAAAAATAGAATAATATATGTATATTTAAATATTTTGGAAAATGAATTTAAACTTGGAAGGTCAATAATTAAATTGAAAAATAAATTTAAACTCGAATTCAAAAATCTCTTATTTTTATTTAAAATTTTATGTGAACTAGTAACTAAATTAGTATTGATCTACTCAATTAGTCCTAACTAACATTTTTCTGATCTTGATCAAATAGTGACTCCTTTTCTCTAAATTAAATAAAATAATTAAATTTTCCTAATGTTAGTCAATGATTTACATTAAAAAAGCATAGGTTTAGTGTAAATTAGGTTAGAAAAAAATGAAAAATTAATAGGCTCGACAAGTAGTAGCATTAACACTTAATGTTTTAATTGGGTACCAAATTGAACAAGTTAAAACTTAAGGTGTTAAATTGACTTTTCAGCAAACTTCAAGTAGTATTTTCACATTATCCCATCTATAATACACCTATTAAAGTGACTTCCTTCAAGCGTTCATCTAACATTGAAGTTTGTATGAATAATTGAGTATATTTATGAACTTAAATATTGGTAAAGTCATTACATATTTCGTAAAATTCATTAATATTCATAATTTTACACAAAGTTCATATATGTACTTAAATATTCATTAAAACTTAATAAAAATATGTAAATATACTCTATTACACAAAATTACTTAGAATATTCTTAATTTTACTCAGTAGTTTCTTGAAAAAATATGGTTGAACTTTCATTTTAAACGCCTCATCTTTCCTATTGTATGATTTGTCAGTATGTCCCATTAAACTAATAATCAACTTAGAATATCTTGATTATATACTGGCACAACTACTGTGCTAACATTTATTGTTATCTTGAGTTTCATTATTCTAGAAGATGTTAGTCAGACTATCATAATTTGAAATATCAATAAGGATTCAAGAAACCAGTTTCTTTAATTTAACTTATAAACTAGCAAATGGAATCATAGGTTGATTATTCGTTTTGTGGTCCAAAAGAAAATACGAAAATTCAAACCGACAAGGGCAGAGTTGTATATGATTTAACTAGTCGAATGAGACCAGATTCTATAGGTGAAGCGCGTCAGCTATTTTCCATGCACATGCCGACTTTAATGCAATTAATGGAATTGTCAACAACAGCCAGGATTTTTCTTAGAAGACTCACTTCTAGAGGCATGACGCACGAGGTTTCATCTTTTTGAAAACCCTCTTGGCAAACCATATGGACCCGTAGCAAATAAATAAAAATAGAAACCCTAACGGACCACAAAGAAAAACTTGTAGCCACAAAGAAAGGAAAACAGAGCCGAAGATGAAACTGGAGATGCACTTATTCCTTTTCATTCATGAGAGATGAATTCAAATGATTGGGATGAAACTTCAACCGTTGGATTCATAGTGTGGAGTAAAACTTTACATATGTTCCTAACTGGAGTATATACTGACGTATGGAATCTTAAAAACCTTCCCTTTCCTGATTTGTGATTTGTCGGCCCCATTTAACCAATAATCAACTTGCAGTATCTCAAACATATATTGGTATAACTACATGTGTTAAGATGTATTGTCATAATTATTCAAGCAGATGTTAGTTGGATCGTCATAATTTGAGATAATAAAGATCCAAAGAATCAACTGCTTTAACTTACAAACTAGCAAATGGAATTATAGACTAATTATTCTTTTTGTGCTTCAATGGAAAATATGAAAAATCGAACGGACAAGATGAGAGCTGTAAATGACTTCAGCTTAGCCTCGTTTTTGACAGACGACTAAAATTTGAGACCAGATTCTATTGGTGAATCACGTCAAGCAAAGTTTCTACTTTCTAAAGTAAAAGTTTTATTGTGCATGCGCAGACTAACTTTTGTACAAATAGTAGAATCGTCAACACTGCTAGACTTTTCCTTCGAAGACTCACTTTCTTGAAAAATAGAGTACAATTTGCATTGATTTATTAATTTTTTAATAGTTTAATAAATTATAAGATTTTATAATCTATATGTATAAAATAAGATCATATAGGAGTCTTGTCTTATGTAGAAGAATGATGCAGTTATGTCACAAAATTTTTCTTGCCAAAATTTTGAAGAAAACAAACGCTTTTTTTTTTTTTAAATTCATATGAGAGCCCAAATTGGAATAGAAAACTGATATGACCCAATTAATAGAGCAAATTAAATTGGAAATGACTTTCAAGGAACATACTTTTTATGTATATAATGATGGAACATAAAAGGTTAAGGCAGCAACTTTTTAGGTCCGTTGATTTATAGGATTTTACATCTATTAATGAATACCATAACCATGATGCATGTACTAAATAAAAAAAAAATTGCAAGTAATCAATATATATATTCATGCTAAACTTTCTATCTTTAATTTTCAAAGTACTTTATAAATTGCAAGAATTAAAATAAATTAAATGTTATGAAGATGCCAAAGTTGGACTTTTAACTTCTGTATCTACTGTGTATGTGCGAATTTAACACTATCAAATGCGTAAGATAAGACTTTTGGTGTCTTAATAGCAATAAATTAAATGCAACATAATTTACTTTAATAACGAGTCCAGATCTTGAATTGGTAAATATTAAACAATTTTATAAAACCATTCTCACCTTAAATTGATTAAATGCAAATCATTTTTTCATATATATACTATGATCACAGGAAATGGATCCTCTCAATTTTTTTTCTTTCAATTTCCCTTAGTTGACAAATCAATAGTTAAGATTGTTTAAATTTTTTAAATAACTTGCGAAGTCATCGTAATATCATCATTTTCCTTTTAATTTCAATCATTTATTACACATAGCAATATTTTAAAGGGATAAATAAGAGAAAGTAAATTGAGAGGGTCTGAATCCATGATTGATAATATTATTGATTGTCTCTAAATGCATCTTGCCCTTAATACTGATTGTTTCTATTTTCTTAAGAGTACATTGGAGTAACTTTCTCATTTGTAAATCATGACTAGACAACCAAGATCTGATTCCACTTCTATTGTTGAAGAACGTCAGGCGAAATTTCCATGAAAAATCAAACGGATGACTTAGGTTGTTTTTTATAGACGACCAAGACTTGATTCCACTACTACTGGTGAAGCATATCAGGCGAAACTTTCATGTACGCACTGACGTATACTCAAATAAAGAAAAAGTTTGATCAAACTTATTACAATAGAAATATGAAATATAATTCAATAAATTACAAAATTAAATAAATAAACTCGTGAACAATATGAAACGAAGAATTAATATGAAAAACAAATGACTAAATTATATAATTGGATTAATGGTTTAGCCAAATATCATCAATTCATTATTAACTTTTAGTTTTAATCCTTATGAATTATTTCTTATATCACTAATGGTTGATGAATTGGCCTGCTTGACCTACCAATCCATAGTGCAAAGAGTTGGGCAAAAACATTTTAGCCCACTTATTATGCAAGTCGAAACAGGCTAGCTCACTTAACCCGTAAATTAATGTGGGTTAAAGTGAATTGACCTGTTTAGCTTATTTGCTAACTCTAATAAAAACAATAAATACTACTTAAAAAATTAAAATGACTATTATGGAAATTGATACCACGACCTTCATTATTGAAAACTTTATATCTTACTACTAAATTATATACTATATTTTACTAATAATTACTCTTAATATATATATATATATATATTCTTGTTTTTCCAAAAGCTTTTCATCTACCTTTGAACCATCAAAATTTCAAAGATCATAAGATGCGAAAAAATCAGCCTTTTTAACTTATAAACTAGCAGATGGAATTATAGGTTGATTGTTTTGTGGTCCAAAAAGAAAATACGAAAAATCAAATGGATGATAGCAGAGTTGCATATGATTCAACATACTCAAAATGTGAAGCGCGTCAATCATTTTCCATGCACATACCGACTTTAGTGAGATTAGTGGAATCGTCAACAACGGCCAGGATTTTTCTTAGAAGACTCACTTTGATGAGAAATAAAGTATAATTTGCGTTGATTTATTAATTTTTTAGTAGTTTAACAATTTATAAGATTTTATAGTGTCTATAGGTAAAAAATAAGACCATATAGGAGCATTGTCTTATGTAGAAGAACGATGCACTTATATCACAAAAATTTCCTTGCCAAAATTTTGAAGAAAACCAATTTTTTTTCTTTTCTTTTAATAATATGAGAGCCCAAACTGAAATAGCAAATTGATATGGCCAAATTAATATAGCAAATTGGAAATGACTTTCAAATGGACAAGGATAGAGTTGTAAATGACTTGGCCTCATTATTTTCCATCCACATAGACCTTTTACGCAAGTTGCAAGAGTTAAAATAAATTATAAGTTATGGAGATAACGAAAGGTGGGCTTTTATGTGTGAATTTAACAATATCAAATACATAAAACATTAATGATGCTTAATATATAAATATGAGGTATACTATGATGGTTATTGAGAGGCCTTTGTAAGCATAAACTAAAGTTGATATTAATAAGTGATAAGTGAGGAGTAGAGGAAGAGATGATGAGTATACTTCAAAAGTTAAAATTATATGTTATATAATGAAATCAATGCGCAATGAAAATTTTGGTAAGAAACTTTAATATTGCTTTAAATATATTTTTTTAATAAAAACACATAATTCATTCATTCACCACCACTTAAATATAACTAATATCTCATAAAGATTTTGGATAAACATGTGGAATATTATGACGGTGATTGGAGGGCACTTATAGGAATACAACTAAAAATTACTATTTACTAAGTATAAATACGAAGAATGTTATTGTGGTGATTAAGGGGCTTTTATAGGCGTAAAGCTAATGTTGATGTTGATAAGGTATAAATAAGTGAGTGATTGAGGAAGAGAAAAAATGGAATGAGTAGACAATTTGCGAAAGCAAAGATTTTTGGTGTGTTTAATGGCAATCGATTAAATGCAATATAGTTTACCATCACAAACGAGTCAACATCTTGAATTGATATATATTAAATAATTTCATAAAACCATTCTCATAATGAAAATCATTTTTCCTTATATATACTATAATAATAATATTGATTGCATGTAAATGCTTATTGCCATTAATATCGATTGTTTGTATTTTTTTGAGTAATTTTTTTCATAAAGTCATTATATATTTTATAATTTTACTGAAAAGTTCGTAAATGTATTTAAATATTTATAAAACCTCATAAAAGTTTGCAAATCCACTCTATTTTATAAAAATTACTTAAAATATTTATAATTTTACTCAATAATTCACAAAGAATCCAGCTGAACTTCCATGTGTGGAATTTTAAAAGCCTCCTCTTTGGAATCATATGATTTGTTGCTTTTGCGCAGTTAACTAAAAGTCCACTTGTAATATGGCTCAATTATATATTGCTACAAGTATTAATATGCATTGTTGTCTTGACTTCATTATTTAAATAGATTTTAGTTGTTTTTAATTTTTTAACTAGCATAATTTAAAATATTAACAATGATCGAAAGGCAACTGTTTTAACTTTTAAATTAATAGATGGAATTATTGACTGATTACTCGTCTGGTGTTTCAGAAGAAAACATGAAAAATCAAATGGACAACAACTCATTTTGTCTTTTACAGACGACCAAGACTTGATTCCACTAGGCAAAATATCCATGAATAATCAAACGGACAACGACTTATATTGTTTTTATAGACGACCAAGACTTGATTCCACTACTATGATTGTTTCTATTTTCTTAAGAGTATGTTAGAATAATTTTTCAATTTATAAATCATGATAATGAATCATGCATTTAAGACTATGAATTGCTTAAATATTCTCTTTACACATTTTATCCTTTCATAAAACCCTTTTTTATATTAAATTTTTTTAAATTTTTTATTTTACTCTGTATAAATCATGATAATAATTGTTATTCAATAAACATTATAAATCATTTTTTTACGTGAAGTTGAATTATTTAAATTAATACTTAATACATATTAATTTATAACAAAATGAAATAAAAAATGTATTTAAAAATGAATTTTGTGTTTGCAGCAGTTACAGAATTACAGTGCCATTATAGTGACTCATTGAATTTTTAAGTACGAATATATTCGAAATGAAATCAAATCGAATGAATATATGATTATATTTTCAAAAATTTCCCTCATCCCGCAACCACGATTCGCTGGCCAGTAAGACATAGTTGCACTACTGGTCATTTGCCCCCGTTGCATCTTCAGGACTGATGAAAATCACAATGAAGGTCTGTAATAGCAATTGGGATTTGAATATTTTATCGGAAAGTTGACAGTAACGTATCCATCATCCCTACGGCTCTTTGTCCAAAGTTAAATATTAAGCTGCTCCAGGAAACGGATGGTTCCATTGCATTTTATCTCGTAACACTCATCCAAGAAGAAGTTGGGTCTATCCATTCCAAACCGAAGGGGAATTTTATCATCGCCTCACTAGTCTGTACAATTGATGAGCTTCGACGACCTGGGAGATGCAGCTCCTACATCTATCATTAAGAAATATAGGAGTAGGATGAACAAATGCAAACCAAAGATATCTAACAGTAAAATTCTTTTAGCCATGTAATTTATGCTTCCTATTAAACCTAAGTAGGACTATGGCTGAGAAGGGTTTAACATGTGTAATGCCCTAGACTAAAATAGCCGATAATCAAGCTTATAAATATTAATGAATTTTTTTCAATCATTTAACTCCAAAGATTCTAACTAAAGCTGTGTAAGTAGACTAAATGGATCAATCCGTTCTAACCCACATTAATTGCTATCTCGTAAGTGAACTGAAATTTTTGACCCAATCTTGCCTCATTGCGAGTTCGTGGATTAAGTAGGCCAATCCACTAACCTGTAATATTTAACTCTAAAATTTTTAACTTTGGAACATGAACAGTGAAGTGTTTTTTATGACCAATTTTGCTAGAACTTAGCAATGGGAATGTTAATCATTGAAGGAGGAGTAATTAAGCAACAAGGGATAGGGAATGTAGACCTTCACTATTAATTGTAAGTGAGTATGCCATTTTGGATCATCAATTAATGATTGAGCTTTGAAAATCTAGCACGGTTGTTTGAGTCGTCGCTAAAACTAGACAATTTGTTAGATTATAGCTTTGCATTGAAAAATGGATTTTTCATTTTTTATTTTGAAAATTTTATGGGATAGTGAGCTAACTCGACTTATAGTAAGTTAGCCCACTTTAACCCATAGGATAAGTAGGGCAGTATAAAGTAGGGTGGGCTAAAGAGCTCGTGATTTAATCGAGCCAATTTTTTTTAGCCAAACCAACATTTTTTTATGAGTTAAACTAGTTAGCCCATGTGACTCGCCTTACTTATACAGTTCTAGTTTTAATTAGTGTTAATATGTTATTTACTATTTAACTTATATACTATTATCCAACATCTCGCACAATGCTTCCAGTTGCAATGGATACCACAATCTCCACCCCTTAAATATGCAATTTCCTCATCGCAAGACCTTATAATTGGACCTAAATCTTCCCCCTTTTCGATTATTCCTAATCGAACACCTACTGGTAGGGGTGGAGGGGGGTTGGCTTTAATATCATTTGTAATGCCATAGGCAAAAAATAGACCATAACCAAGCCCACAAACACTAATGGACCTGTTTTCAACCACTTAGTCATTCTCATGGGATATCACAATATGATTCATTCAAAGGCTAAAGGAATTAATGTTGCTTCCTAAAGTGTAACGCTATTGTTATCTTCCATGGAAAATTTTAAAGTTTGGTGCATGTGCATGGATGTTTTGTGTTTTTATTTATATATTTAATAACTATTAATAAAAAAATTAAAAAGGTGTAGAAAATTAAAGAAAAAGGGAAAAAAATGAAAATAATAAAAGCAATTTTTTTTCCTTTTCTCCTACAATTTTTTTTAGCATTTTTAAATTTTTTATTTTTTTTATAAATAAAAAGTTCTTAATTTTAATACAAAAATTCTACCTATTAAAATTTTTCTTTATTTGTTAAATTATAAAAAATATAATAAAAATAAAAAGTAATTATTTTCAATAATTGAAACTCCCCTTAAAAGTTGTAAATTTGCATAGTTTCATATAAAATATCTTTAAGTTCATAATTCCACTCCAGAAAATGTAAAATATCTTTTATTTTGCACATCAGCTTTAGTTCACAAAAGAGATTCAATGTTCATCAATTGCCTTAAACATTCATAAAATTAGTTTAATATTCATAAATCTACTCAAAATTCTTACATTTAATTTTCCATGAAAACTCTTAAATATTCATAAACATTTCTCATTAGTTCATGCAATGTCTTGAACTTCATAACTCTTATCTTTCATAATATAATTAAAAGTTCATAAAAGACCACAAGTTCATAAAATCTTATAAAGTTCATGAAATAACTTTGTAGTTCATAATGCTACATAAGTTTATAACTTGACTCCATGTTGGTAAAATTGTTTTATAATTTGTAGTATCATCTAAAAGTTCATAATTTATCTAAAGTCCATAAATTTACTTAGTAATTTTTTTCCCCATAAAATCTCATCATATACTGTAAAAGCATTTATTATTCATAATTTAAATTTATAGTTCACATAACTCCACACATTAAGTTTATAATTGGACTCTAGATTCATAAAACTACTTTATGGTTTTGTATAGATTGTTTATAAATAAACAATAGCTATAAGATACCCCATTCTTGCAAATTATTGCATTTATCCGAGTTATCCATAAACAACAAAAATCTTAATGAGATAAAACCAAAGCTTTTGTTTTGTGTTAAATAATGGTTCAAGTATGTCTTGAATGAGCCCTTCAAAAGCTTGGTGCAAATAAATGAATTTTTGTTCTACATATCCAAGCAATATATCCTCATTTAATTATGGTCATTTAATAAATTAAACTTTATTTTCACCTAAAAGTTCATACTTCATCTAAAATTTGTAAATTCACTTAAACAATTTTTTCTTTCTTTAATTTTTTTTTTTATAAAATCATAACATCAGTTGCAAAAGCTCTGATAATACACAATTTCACTTACTTTATTTTAATTTCACTCTATGCTCATAACATCATTTAAAGTTCATAAACATACTTAAGAAAAATGATTTTCCTTAAATGTCCATAACATTGAATTTGTTATGAACATTTGAGCAATTTTGCAAACTTAAATATTCATAAAGTCATTGTATATTTCGTAATTTTACTTAAAGTTCATAAATGTACTCAAATACATGTAAAACCTTATAAAAGTTTTCAAATACACTCTAGTTCAAAAAAATTAATTAAAATATTTGTAATTTTACCCAATAATTCATGAGGAATCCAGTTGAACTTCCTTCCGTGGAATTTTAAAAGCCTCCTCTTTTGAATATATGATTTATAGGTTTTGCACAGTTAATTGATAATAGATTTATAATATCACTCAACTATATATTTCTATAAGTATTAATATGTATTATTGTCTTGATTTCGTTATTCAAAAAGATTTTAGCTATTTTTAACTTTTTAACTAGCATAATTTGAAATATCAATAAAGATCGAAAGACTAATTGCTTTAACTTTTAAATTAGCAGATGAGGGCCCAAATTGGAATAGCAAACTGATATGGCCAAATTAATAGAGCAAATTAAATTGGAAATAACTTTCAATGAGCAAACTTTTTATGCATATAATGATGGGACATACAAGGTTAAGGCGGCAACTTTTAAATCCTTTGATTCATAGGATTTTGTATCTATTAGTGATGCATGTACTAAATAAAAAAGAAAAATTGCAAGTAATCACTATATATAGTCTTGCTAAACTTTCTATCTTTAATTTTTGAAGCACTTTATCAATGGCAAGAATTAAAATAAATTAAATGTTATGAAGATGCCAAAGTTGGGCTTTTAACTTCTGTATCTACTGTGTATGTGCGAATTTAACGCTATCAAATGCGTAAAATATTAACATGCTTTATAGCAATCAATTTGCGGAAGATAAGACTTTTGGTGTCTTAATAGCAATAAATTAAATGCTGTATAATTTACTTCAATAATGAGTCCAGATCTTGAATTGTTAAATATTAAATAACTTTATAAAACCATTCTCACCTTCAATTGATTAAATGAAAATCATTTTTCCGTATATATACTATGATCACAGGAAATGGATTCTCTCATTTTTCCTTAGTTGATAAATCAATAATTAAGATTGTGTAAATTTATTTAAATAACTTGTGATGTCATCATAATATCATTTTTTTTCTTTTTAATTTCAATCATTTATTACACATAGCAACATTTTAAAGAGATAAATAAGAGAAAGTAAATTGAAAGGGTCTAAATCCATGATTGATAATAATATTGATTGTCTCTAAATGCTTCTTGCCGTTAATATTGATTGTTTCTATTTTCTTAAGAGTACATTAGAGTAACTTTCTCGTTTGTAAATCTTGACTAGACGACCAAGACCTGATTCCACTTCTACTAGTGAAGCACGTCAAGCGAAATTTCCATGAAAAATCAAATGGATGACTTAGGTTGTTTTTTATAGACGACCAACACTTGATTCCACTACTATTGGTGAAGCACATCGGGCGAAATTTTCATGTATGCACTGAGTACACTCAAATAAAGAAAAGTTTGCTCAAACTTACTACAATAGAAATATGAAATATAATTCAATAAAATACAAATTTAAATAAATAAATTGGTGAACAATATGAAATGAAGCATTAATATTAAAAACAAACGACTAAATTATATAATTGGATTGATGGTTTGGCCAAATATCATCAATTCATCATTAACTCTTAGTTTTAATCCTTATGAATTATTCTTTGTATCTCTAATAGTTGATGAGTTAACCCACCAAGTCATAGTGCAATGAGTTGGGCAAAAAAAATTTAGCCCACTTATTAAGTAAGCTAAAATAGGTCAGCTCACTTAACCCGTAAGTTAATGTGAATTAAAAGTGGATTGATTTGTTTAGCTCGTTTGCATAACTCTAATAAAAATAATAAATGTTACTTAAAAAAATTTAAAATGACTTATGGAAATTGATCCCATGACCTTCATTGTTGAAATCTTTATATCTTACTACTAAATTATATACTATATTTTACTAGTAATTACTCTTAATATATATATATATATATATATTCTTGTTTTTCCGTAAGCTTTTCATCCACCTTTGAACCATCAAAATTTCAAATATCATAGAGATGCAAAAAAATCAGCTTCTTTAACTTATAAGCTAAGAGATGGAATTATAGGCTGATTATTCATTTTGTGGTCCAAAAAGAAAATATGAAAAATCAAATGGACAATAGCAGAGTTGCATACGATTCAACTTTGCCTCAGTCATTTTCCATGCACATACCGACTTTAGTGCGATTAATGGAATCGTCAACAACGGCCAGGATTTTTCTTAGAAGACTCACTTTCATGAGAACTAAGGTACAGTTTGCGCGTCAGTCATTTTCTATCGGGGAAGCACGTCTGGCGAAATTTTCATCAAAAATCAAACGGACAACGACTTAGGTTTTTTTTTTTTTTAATACAAGACCAAGACTGATTCCACGTCAATTGGTGAAGCACGTCAGGCAAAATTTCCATGAAAAATCAAATAGTATAAAAAATTAAATTTTTTATTTTACTTTGTATAAATCATGATAATAATTGTCATTCAATAAACATTATTAGTTATTTGTTTATGTGAAGTTGAATTATTTAAATTATTACTTAATGCATATTAATTTATAATAAAATGAAATAAAAAATGTATTTAAAATTTAAAATTTTGTCTTTATAATAGTTATAGAATTACAGTACCATTATAGTGACTCATTGAATTTGAAGTATGAATATGCTCGAAATGAAATTAAATGGATTGCATATATAATTATATTTCAAAAATTTCCCTCATCCCGCAACTACGATTCGCCAGGTAGTAAGACATAGCTGCACATTTCTTGATTCTACTATTACTGGTTAAGCACGTCTGGCGAAATTTACATGTACGTACTAACGTGTGTCCAAATAATGGAATCGTCAACACTGCCTGGCTTTTCTCAAGAGTAGAAGTGCATAGATTTAATATATCTATTTTTAGTAATACCTTTTATTAAAATCATAATACATATAAATATGTTTTATAAACAAACATTACATCATACGAAATCATTTTTTTTTATATGTTATATGTGCATTGAGCACCTATTTATCTTTCTGTTCTTAGAATATTCATGTTCAAGAGAAGAATGTTAGGAAAACTTTTTTGTCCGTTGATTTATTAATTATCTAATAGTTTATAAAGTTATAAAATTTTAGAATCCATATTAAGGAATAAGACTGCATATAGGTCTTGCCTTACAAGGATGCAATGCACCTATCCCGGAAAAGTCAAGTTTTTTTGGGATAGCAAATTAATAAGGTCTAACGGAAAAAACAAAAAAGGTTTGCGTTCACAAGGAGTTTCTTGAAAATAAGATGCGTGTATTTTTCTTTTTCTTCTTTTTTTAATATTGAAGAAAGTCAAGTTTTTGTCTTTTTTCTTTTTATGAGGGCCCAAATGGAATAGCAAATTAATAAGGTCTAAGAAAAAAACAAAAAAAGGATTGTGTCCATAAGGAGTTCTTTGAAAATAAGATGCATGTATTTTGTTTTTATAATATATTAACGAAAGGGATAGCAAATTAATAAGGTCTAAGGAAAAAGCAAAAAAGGATTGTGTCCATAAGTTCTTGGAAAATAAGATGCATGTATTTTGTTTTTATAATATATTGACGAAAGTCAAGTTTTTATCTTTTTCCTTTTTGTGGGGCCTAAATAGGATAGCAAATTAATAAGTTCTAAGGAAAAAAAACAAAAAAGGATTGCATCCACAAGGAGTTCATTGAAAATAAGATGCATGTATTTTTTTTTTTCATTTTTTGAGGTGAGAAGGAGCCTAAAATGGAGTATCCTAGAACTAAGAAATGTAATTACTTTCATTATTTCTTTATTAATCCTTATCTTTGACTTTCAATAACCCTAGATGGTAGAATGGTGAATGAGGCATAGATTCAAAAGAGAAGCCCTACGCCAGGGTTTTCTTTTCTTTTATAATTGTGAACTCCATAACTTTCACAGATACATGAATATACTGTGATCTTAATTTCTATATATATTTCAAGAATATCTTGGTATATCTAGATTTTCTATTCTTAGATGTTTGCATTGCATGTAAAAATAGCCTATGAGGATATACATTGAACTTCCTTTTGTGATAGGTAGGAGGGGAAAAAACCTAAAACTATTTTAGTGAGTCATATTCAAGATAAGTTTGTCCATATCCTTATCACCCAAAAGGATTGTTTATGTTTGCAATCCCAACTTTTTTGTTCACAATTCATCGTGAAAAATTATATATATTATCTTTGTGAAAGCTTTAGCATTATGAAGAGTGAAGCCAACTTAAGTATTCATTTGTCTATTTGTATTTATGTTGCATGCAACAAAATTTCCTTTGCTAACACATTCTCATTCTATTTTCTCAAAATACTTTCTTTTGTTAAAGTTTCCTTTTTATTTCATCATGATCTTATGCATTTTAACTTATAGATTTGTTATTTGGAAGATAGATTCATTGGCTACTATATCCACATGTTATGCTCTAGCTTAGGCATAAAAAATGAATAAAAAATTAAACATCTTCAAATATATTCTTATCTCTTTATTTGCCTTATTTTATGTATTATTATTTATTTCAAAAAATTCTAATTTCGTTAATGGTTAAATCCATATTATAGCATCATTTATGCAAAACTTTCAAAGTAATTATTTTATTCCTGGTTTCATATTCAAGATAAGTTCAATCATATTATTATCACCCAAAAATACAAAAAGATTGCTTGAGACTAGTTTATGTCTAAAATAACTCCCTTCCCCACCACCCCCCACTTTTTTTTTTTGTTTTTTTTTTTGCAAAAGCTTTAGCATTATGAAGGGTGAAGCCTTGCTTAAGTATTCATTTGTCTATTGTATTGTTGGTATATGCAATAGAATTTCACTTGGTAATATATTTTCATTTTATTTTCTCTAGATACTTTCTTTTGTTACAATTTTCTTTCCATTTCATCATAATCATATGTATTTAATACATGGATTTTTCATTTGGAAAATAGATTTATCATACACTATACATTATTTACATGTTTAACATATATGGATAATTTCTAAAACGACTTCCCCCAATAAGTAAAATAATAATAATAATAATAAATCCGTATTTAGTGTTAAAGAAATTGTATCTTACTCCCTTAAATCTTTCTCTCTCTCTCTCACTATTTTTTCCCCCTAATATACCCTATCCAAGAAGTTTAAAATTCTAGTTTGTCCTTGGTGATAGAAGAGAGTTAGCATAAGATGTTAAAAGTACAATAGAAGATTTGCCTAACATTCTAATCTTTGGCTTAGGCATAAAAAAAAAAGAATAAAAAATTAAACATCTTTTAATATTTTCCTATCCCTGTATTTGCTCTATTTTATTTATTTCCAAAAAAATTAATTTTGTTAATAGTTAAAATCATATCATAGCATCATTTTCCCAAAATTTTCAAAAGTAATTACTTTATTCCTAGTTTCATGGATTCTGATTGCGTATGTCTACCAAAGAACCACAACATATCTTAGCAAAATGATGCAAAAATTGGAGCTAAAGATCACAAATAAAACAAGAAACAGGTTATTCAGATTTTAAAGTATCATCAAGCTATGACTTATTCATCTCTCTTAAAAATAATACAAATTGTATGTTTGGAACTTCTATAATCTTATGGAGAAAACTATACAATAATCCGTGCTTCTTAAGGTGCCAATCGTTGGTCATAACTAGTGCAACTTTTAAGAATATAGTTAAAGCAAGGAATGCCAAAGAAAAATATAATGAATTAAGATACCTTTTATTTGATACTAAATTCCATAAGTTTAATAGATATGAGGAATGTTTTGTGATCTTAAATTTGTATAAATACATCGAGAGTATCTTTCTATATCTAAAATTTATGCTCTTAAATGTTTGCATTGCATGTAAAAATACTCTATAAGAATTATATGTATAAGTCCTTATAATTATACTATAAATGTTATTTATGTTTCCTCATTTGCCAACTTTCATTTATTTTCTATATTTAGGTTTGTAATTGGCCTTTTGATTAGTATTTTTGGATTCATTGATAAAAGTAATAGATGAAATGTATCACTCGAGATATTATAATCTCTATAGCACAAATTTTGTCGGTAATTACAACATGGAAATATTGGTTCAAGCAATACTCAAATTATGTGTAACTATGGACAAAACAGTGAGGAGGCTATAATGCTTCAGAATCTAGAACACTATAGCTTGCCATGTGTCCCTATTGGAGACATGTAAAGGCTTTTACTACTTCTATTTTTCAACTTGTTCAACTCCACTATGCATTAAAAAGAACAGTAACTCAATAATATAAATAAATGACTTACAAGCGAGTCATTCTCAATCACATTGTAATTTTAAATTAAATTAAGTATTATACCTCAAAATAACAATCCGCAAATAAGACTTTCAAGATATTACTAAGTTTATGCTAGCTAAAAATAAATAAATAAACATAATTATGGTTAGTCGAAATACTAAATTAAAATGATTTAGGAAGTTTTTCATAAAGCATTAAATAATCTATTTCTATTTCTCCATGCTACTCATCATCGTAATAGTGATAATATTGTCCATTATCCTCATCTTGATAATAATAGCACACATCCCCTGACTCATCATATTCAGCGTACTCATCATACCCTCTTACAACCGAAAAAGAAGAGGATTGAGCCTAAGCCCAATACATGAATACCTAAACACATGTGCATGTTACAACAATATAAATTACACATAGACATAACATAGTAAATACTTAACAATCAATCACTTACTTATCTTTGCATTAATCAACAAGAAACACAAAGGTATTTATGACTCCACCACTCTATTTCTCATTTAATTTAAGTGTTTCAAACTTAGGTTGAAAACTGCTACATGTGGCCCTAACTTTCTATTGGTATTGAGAACTGCTACCTTCAACCTTAATACCCCTAAAATCTACCGCAAATCATTTCGGTGTAAAAATCTACTAGGGATAATGTCATATATCGATCATTGAGGTGCCCTTTAGGGATTTGCCACCTCTGGCACCTAGGTCAAGTTACACACAAGCAATAAGCAAGACATTTACCAAGTTTATGTTAAATTTAATTCATTACTATATCTAGTAAACACAACCAACAAGCAGGATAAACATGTACCTAGAAGAGTTATTTTGGGTTCTACTTGTTTGTAATTACCAAGTTCCTCAAAGCCTATGATGCATACTCGGTATGCTCTGATACCAAATGATACGGATTCGGATTTGAATTCCTTCACACAAATCAAATCGTCAATAACAATCAAATGTCACAAATTTTTAGGGTTTTTTGGATTTTGGTACTAACGAATAAAATCAAAGATATGGATAAAATTATCAATCTATAGATGCCAAAATTGATAAAATTAAACTGAATCGCAATCAAATCATAGAACGATAGAGACCACGTTCTATAAATCAATCACTATGGTTAAAGAATTCTAAGAATTCAATAACGATGTTCGCCACAAATTTTATAGGAACCAAGAATTTGATAAGAACAATACGAATAAAGTGAAAATCAATTCTCAATATTCTCAAATCTCCAAAGAAGATTCACACCGCTCAAGGTGTTTCTGTTTACAACAAAAAATCATATTCTCCCTCGAAAAACCCTAAGAACGCCTATTTATATCATCCTAAAAAATTTGTGCGAAACCATTTAAGGCCGGCGGCCTAAATACATAGGCCGGCACCCAAAGGCTGACGGCTTTTATTTAGGCCGGCACCAAGGCCGGCGGCCTTCATTTAGGCCGGCTCCAAGGCCGGCGGCCTTGAAGCTAACTCGGCCGGCCTTTATTCAAGGCCGGCTTAAGGCTGGCCGAACTTTACCTTGGGTCCTCCCGACGCTTGTGTCCTCTTTTTTAGGACCCCTCATTGCCACCTAGAGCTCGGATTGACTTTGTTTTCTTTGGTGCTCGTATCTTAGCTCTTGGAATCGTATCATTCCCTCCATGTTGGAAAAGATTCAACCTCGAATTTGTATCATCCATCTTGCTAGGCCACATAAACAGACTCCTCTTTCGCTTAGGCTTCGTAACGCAAATCAATCTTGTTTGTTGTACTTTAGTTAGACTCATAGGAAGAAGCTTGTATGTCTTATCCTATTGCTAAATGGTATACTCATTGGTTATCCATCATACTTGGCTCTGAGGTCATACTGCCAAGGTCTTCCAAGGATTAAATGTGTAGCTTCTATGGGAGCTACATCACAAACAATTTCGTCAGTATAATCACCAATGAGCAATGGAACACGAACCTGTTTGTGTGCATGAATAGCTCCCTGTGGACTCAACCAATGAAGTGCATAAGGTCTTGGATGCTGCTCCACCTGTAAACCCAACTTAGTAACCCAGCTTGCTGAAGCAACATTAGTGCAATTGCCTGTGTCAACCACAATAAAACAAGTCTTCCCCTGCACCATGCCTTGGATATGAAATAAATTGGCTCTCTGATTAGGAACAACTTCATCCTGCTTAACCATTAGCAAGTCTCCTTGTACTGGACTCGCTATAATGTCTTCATCTTCCTCTTCTGCCTCAGTACTCTTCTGTTCTTCTTCCTCACTCTCAACTTTATCCCCTTTGATGACCATAACCCTTTTATTAGGACATTGAGAAGCAATATGGCCAAGTCCTAAACACTTAAAACATTTGATATCCCTACTCCTCTTTTGTTGTGTTTGGTCAATAGCCTCACTAGCGACTGCCTTTCCCTTTTCCTTCCTTTCCTTCTCCCTCTCACCATCATTTGACTTATGGTGTTGATATGATTTCTGATCCCACCATTTCCGATCCTGCCTGCGTTGATGCCGCTGAACCCAACTGGCTAATTTAATCACATCCTCAAGAGTCTGATAATGCTGGAGTTCCACTACATTGGTAATGTCCATCTTCAACCCATTGATGAAACGAGCTATGGATTCATCTGATGATTTCCTAATATCACATCTTGCCACTAGTGTCTCAAACTCCTTCACATACTCTTCTATGTCTTCTTACCCTGCCTCAAGGATTGCAACTCCATCAGCATCTCTTGTTTATAGTAGTCTGGCATAAATCTACGTCTCATCAACCTTTTCATCAAAGCCCATGGACGCACTTTCTCCTCATCAGCCCTAAGTCTCTCAATTTGTAATTTATCCCACCACAAACTAGCATATTCAGAGAATGCTAGAGACGCCATTTTCACCTTCATGCGGTCATCCCACTCATAACAGTCAAACACCTTCTCAACTCGTAGCACCCAGTCTAGGAATTCCTCTGCTTTACTACTACCAGTGAAAGGTGGAATTTTCAGCTTGATGTTTTCAATCCCCTTACGCCTATCAACATTGTTTCCTCTCCTACTCCTTCCACTATTAGCATCAAATTCACTACTAGAGTGTCTCCTCCTAATTCCTGCACCACTATGGCTTCTTCTATCCCTAACCTCTAATCTCTCCATAATCAATCTAAGATTTTCTTGGACTTGATTGAACTCAGCCCTAGTCACAACCTCACCCCCATTATCAGAATCATTCCTATTGTTATTATTTTGAACACTTCCTTGCGACGACATCTCTACCCTTCAATAGTCAGCAATAGAAATTCACCAACAACCCAATTCTCAACAACAGCCCAAACACCAGTTCACAGCAATTCAACACCCAACAACTGAATTCAGCAAAACCCCAATTCTCAACTACAGCCCAATCACCAATTCACAGTAATACAATTCATAAAATAAATTTCCAAAATTCCCAACCAACAGCAGTATTGAATTAAAACTACAATTGAGTTGAGATTCAACAGCTTTACCAATTTAACCCACGATCTGATCAAATCCTTCGCTTTGAATCCTTACGAATCCAACCTTTGCTCTGATACCAAATGATGCAGACTCGGTATGCTCTGATACCAAATGATAGGGATTCGAATTTCGAATTCCTTCACACAAATCAAATCGTCAATAACAATCAAATGTCACAAATTTTTAGGGTTTTCTGGATTTTGGTACTAACGAATAAAATCAAAGATATGGATAAAATTATCAATCTATAGATGCTAAGATTGATAAAATTAAACTGAATCGCAATCAAATCATAGAACGATAGAGACCACGTTCAATAAATCAATCACTATGGTTAAAGAATTCTAAGAATTCAATAATGATGCTCGCCACAAATTCTATAGGAACCAAGAATTTGATAAGAACAATACGAATACAATGAAAATCAATTCTCAATATTCTCAAATCTCCAAAGAAGATTAACACTACTCAAAGTGTTTCTGTTTACAACCAAAAATCATATTCTCCCTCGAAAAACCCTAAGAACGCCTATTTATATCATCCTAAAAAATTTGTGTGAAACCATTCAAGGCCGATGGCCTAAATACATAGGCCAACACCCTAAAGGCCGGTGGCCTTTATTTAGGCCGGCACTAAGGCCGGTAGCCTTCATTTAGGCCAGCTCCAAGGCTTGGGTAGCCTTTATTCAAGGTCGGCTTAAGGCTAGCCAAACTTCACCTTGGCTCCTCCCGACGCTTGTGTCCTCTTTTTTTGGACCCCACACTACTACCTAGAGCTTAGATTAACTTTATTTTCTTTGGTGCTCATATCTTAGCTCTTGGAATCGTATCAGCCTACTAAGAAACAGTATTTGATTCTTAGTTCTACTTTACATAAGACCTAAGCTTCACTAGATCATTCAATTAAGAATTAGCTACCTATTTCTCCTTCTTCAAGCTCTACTGTAAGTAATCCAAACCAAGATTAGAATAAAATTAAAATAGAAAGACTTAAGGAATATTCTTAAACAACGCAGTTATGTACAAGAACATAGGTAGGAACAAAGCCATGTACATGGTCATGTACCTCACTATACAAAAGTTCCTCTTAACATACCCAAGTATACGTCCATATACTCAACATAGGCAGGTACACACCTGTGTACCTAGTTGTGTACGTTCCATTTCACTAAATGCTTCTCACAATCTTCATGGTTAAGTACACGACAGCGTACCTTGGCTGTATATCCCTCTGAACCTCTCAAATCTCTCCATTCTCACCCCTTCCAACCCTTCCTCCATTCGATCATTCACCTATTAAGATAACACTATAAGTCTAATGTAAACTCTATCAAATTTTATAAATTTAAACAAAATTAAAGTACTTACTCATCTTAATTTGAATCTATTGCTCAAAATGTTCCTGATTCAGCAACTTAGTGTCTAACTAAATTTTCCAAAATCCTTAATTTGACAACAAGTTATGCCTTTGATAGATTCCCCATTAGGAAAGGACAGAACATCAACTTAAGTTGAGGAACTTACCTTTAAACATATATGAAATCAGGAGTTCTTCCTTGTTGAGTTATGAATTGAGATGATCAAAGTCTCCTAAAAGATACAGAGGATTAAGAATTTCAAGAAGAGGAAAAAGTTACATTAGGGTTATTTAAGGGCATATATAGCCCAAGGTTAAAAAGACAAAATTGCCCTAATCTTAAAATTCCTAATTGCCTTAATGCCCCTTCATTTAAACATTATTTCATATAATTTTCTTTTGTATTTTACATTTTCTCTTCCTTATAAAAACTTATGTCCTTGAAAGTTACCTGTATTTAGGAAGAGTTCTAGATATTTTATTTACATCTCATCTTTTAGTTCCTAAGTTGCTTCATGTTCTGTTGGGTTACTCGACTATACTTTAACGTAAGGGATTGTCTTTCATCTTAATATCTACTCCTTAGTGTCTACCATGTAGATGGGTTATTTCATGGTAGTGAGATTCGATTGTACATCCAAAGGTTTAAGAGTTGTGACTTAGTCTGAGTTTGCTACAAACTTTCGTAACATAGATACATAAAAACATCATATACTCTTACCAAGTTAGGTGGTAAGGCTAACCTGTAAGAGACGTTACCAATTTTCTCCAAAACCATAAAAGGACTAACATATTTAGGTTTTAATTTTCCTCTTAAACTGAATCAAATAACACCTTTAGTTAGTGATATCCTCAGTAACACATGATCCCCCACTTCAAATTCTAGTGGTCATCATCTTCTATTAGCATAACTCTTCTAGCGACTTTGAGCCATTAGCATCCTCTATTTAGTTAACATCACTTTATCCACAACCTCCTACACTAACTTAGGTCCCAACACCTTTCTTTCTCTTACCTCATCCTAGTGTAAAAGTGACCTACATTCCCTTCCATATAAAGCTTCATATGGCACCATCTAAATTGTTGCTTGATAACTATTATTTTAGGTAAATTCAACTAGAGATAGGTGTTCGTCTCAATTTCCTCCAAAATCCAAAACATAAGCCCTTAATATATCTTTTAGAATTTATATAGTTTGCTTTGACCGCCTATCTATCTAAGGATGGAAAGTTGTGTTGAACTACAATCTAGTGCCTAGAGCTCTATGTAGGCTTCCCCAAAATCTACCTATAAATCTAGTATCTCGACAAAAAACAATTGTCACTAAGACTCCATGAAGCCTAACTATTTCCTTAACGTATAACTATGCCAATATACCTAGGATATAATGGATACTAATGAGTATAAAATGTGCTAATTTAGTTAATCTATCCACTATTACCCATATAGTATCATGTTTTTCTTTGGATTTAGGAAGTGTAGTGGTTAACGATCTGATCGTTCTAACAAGTTAAATCTTATACTCAATCTTAGCTTACGATCAGTTCTCAGGCAATATACCTATCAATTAGCAATATAGCATTAGAGTACAGGTATCGATCCCACGAACACTTATAAGCACTAGTACTAACGATTATCCTACTATCTAACTTCTCACTATTGATGAACTCAATTACCCTAATTACTGATTAAATCTGAAAGGAACGAATTAAATGATCAGATTAAAGATATTCAAATACTCCTTTAGTTAATTCAATTATCTAAACATACCCTACCCAAGTTCCACCACTAATTATCATGCAACTTTTATTCAATTACAAACTTTCCACTGATCTGCGGAGTTTCTTACACTAGATTAAGGTCTTTCTCAAGATCAATAATCCCTAATCCTAATTAAGTCAATTAAGATATCTCTTTAATTAACATAATTAAGATTGCAATAAAATCCTAGGACTCTCAATTGAACCAAACCACCATGACCTCATTCAATATAGAAAACCTCCTATAACCTATCTCTAGGATTACAAGTAGTCTTTTTATTCATGCCAAATCTACTCTATTAAGCAATTTCTCAATCTTATTAACAGAGATCTAATTCGATCCTAATATTGCGCACATATCAAGATAAACAAACCATGATTGCAACATGAATAAACTCAAAGATCAGGATTAATCATTGAAACATCAACAAATCCGTTACATGACAATTAGGGGTTTCTCAAGGGATCAGGTATAAAACAATTAACTACTCATGGATCTAATAAAAAGAACAAAAGAGAAAATATTAGAATCCATAAATAAACCCATGAGACAAACACAAAGATCTTGGCTTCGATTCTAGAAACTCTTCTAACTTCTCTTCTTTAGGGTTGTTCTTGTGCCTCCTCCTCCTTCTTCCTCTCTCTCTTATTGGTTCTATTTATACTCTTAAGGGAATGGTAGAGGATCTTCAGCTAGAAAGATACGGATATATCTTTAATTTTCCAAGTAAATCTCGAAAAGTGAATAACATATGCCTGACACGCCCACCAACACGGCCAGATTTCAAACCGTGTCTCCCTCTGGTCGATAATCCGCAATTCCTCATCCTTGTTTAGTGTGTGGCACGACTAGAAACACGGCTAGATTACCAACTGTGCCAGGCTCTGGACTCTTCCATTTCTCCTCAGCGTTTGCCACGGCTTCAAGCACACCCATATCACAAGCCATGCTTCCTTTCCAAGTGACAAATTTCATCCTTAGGCGTGCACACGGCTCATGACACGGGTGTGGCTTTCCCTATGTTGTCCATAAGTAGCTTTAACTTGATCTTTTGAGCTCTAATCATGCTCCTTTTGTTATCTTTCCACTTCTCTTTAGTATTATACCCTGAAACTGATATATTTATCTGTTAAGTACCGAATCCGCATTGGTTTTATTCAAAAAATTACACAAATTCATCATTAATGCCCATGATTTATAAGGACTAATTTACTCTTATCAATTTCCCCACACTTAAGCTTTTACTTGTCCTCTAGCAAACACGGATTAAAAAAAAAAACCCAAAGGACAAGTTCTCATAAGTTCCAACAATCGAGAGATATTCCAGCATCATCGATTTCATGCTACACCCTAATCATTGATAATCTTCACTCAATCTTACCATTAGATGTATACAAAATACAAATACTAAAATTCCCAAAGCTAATCCAAGTAAATTAAACTATTACCCTTATCATTTAAACTAAAATTCCCAAAGTCAATGATAGGAATAAAAATCTGAAAGACCTATCATTAGGGCAAGAACTAAAGGATTTCGAATCTTGGCGATGAGGACCCATTTTAAGCAAATCGACCATGGAATTATTCATTTACTAACCTCTTTTATCTTATTTACTAACCTCTTTTCCAACAGAATACTTATCATGCTTTACAGGGCAATGGACAAACTCACTTAGACTCAGATTGTGGGTTATCCATGGACCGACCTGAACCGGCGATGAGTTGAGCCGATGGATCCTATAAAAGACCGGCATCATGAAGACCATTTATTTTATATATTTCTTCTTTTATGAACTATTTTAGTTGTATTTTGGTTTTGGGACACTTTTATTTCCTTGTAACTTTCATTTAGGGTTAGCCACCTTAAAAGTGGCAAACTTGTAATTTTGAGCACTTTTTAACCCTAGAAGTAGCAAGTATAAATACTTGCTTAAGAGAGGGTTTGGGGAGGCTTATTTTGCAGAACAAACACTTCACATTTCGTGAGAGGGCTTAGGGTTTTCCTAATTCCAAATTCTCTTATCAATTTCAATCCCAAGAAGTTGAAATTGTGGCGAGTGCAACATCTTGAAATTGTGAGTTATATCAATTTCATTTTGTTGTGATTTCTTTTCTTCTCTAGTGTGTCATATCTAGGGTTGAATTGAGATATTTCTTGGTTAGAATTACTAGTTGTTAATCACGAATTCATATGATTATTTGAAGGAATTATCATATTGATCCAATTCATCTTTAAGGATTTCCTTGATAACGTGATTTTCACCATTGGAAAGGGATTGTTTTGTTACGGTTTTTCTTTGTCAAATTGAGGCTTCATTTACGTGGATTACATGAAATTAGAGTGTTGTTAGAAGGCATTGTCATTGAAGTATTCTGATTATATCATTGGTTGTTTGAATTTCATCCTTTCATCATTAGGGTTCATTTGAAAGGTGCCATTTTTGGATCCGATTTTGCCTTGACTTGAGATAGTTTTTCTTAAGTCCTTTGGATGTGCTTTTAAGTGTGTTTAGGCACATCATCTTTTTGGTATCAGAGCTCTTGTTGTGAGAAGGGAATTGGTTGTATTCAATTTCGTGGAAGTGATCATCAATTAGGGTTGATCAAGTGAAAACCGAAATTGTGTTGTTGTTGTTGTTTGAGATTGCGAAATTGTTTTGGATTGGGATTTGATTTGCTGGTTGTTGGAGTTGATTTGGGAAGGTTATTATATCACTTTGTGGACACTAATTCACGTGGAAGAGCAGAAGTACAAAGTGAAGTTACTTTAGCAAATTGTTTTGAAATTGTGAAACTTACCAATTGTTACCGTGAAGTAGCTTGTAGCATGTGGAGTTGTGAAGTTTGTTGTTTGAATTCCATTGTGTAATTCTGAATTTGTGAAGTTAAATTTGCAGATTACATTAAGTTTGGTTAGTAAGGAATTATTTGAATTCAAATCATATGCAATTAAGTTGTGGGAGTTAATGATTGCTATTTGAATTTGAATTCAATACTTACCAATTGAAGAAGGCTTGCAATAAGTGAATTTGTTTGAATTTCAAATTGAAGTTGCTGCCTATTTTGTTGTGAGTTGAAGTTAGAACTTGTGGGGAGTGAAGTATATTTGTTATTATTGCCGTGGAATTAGAGTATATTTGTTGTTGTTTCCATTTCTTATTTTGTCATGGAGGTGGAGTGCAATTTGTTGTTGTTGCCGTGGAGCTATTGGTGGAGTGAGTGCACCGTGATTGAAGGTGTGTGTGGTGGTGTAAATTTGTGGATTTATGTAGATTAAAGGTGCTGCACATCAAGATCAATTATAGGTGTGAAAACGTGGCAAGAAAGGAAAATTGAAGTAGTAGAATTTGAATTCAAAAACAAACATTAAAGTGTGAAAGTAATTGATCTTATTACTTTAACACTTGTGAGTTGAATTTAATTTCTTAACTACTTAGAAGTATTTATTTATGCTTCACTTATTATAATATACTTGAAGTGATAAAAGTATTTATTGCATTGGTGACTTGTTGCACCATGGGTGTATAAGTGTGAGTATTGTTATCCAAACTTATTACTGTGACGTGGTGAAGTGAAGGGAGTGTGCTACAAATTATTTGAGATTACATTTGTACTTTAGATAAATCGCATCCACAAACATGTCATATGATAGTGTGAATGGGTACATTGGCAATGAGGCCAATAGCCAAGTGGGTAGCAGACCAAGTCGTCAAAATACAAATGGAAGAACTCTAGATGAACAACTTCGGGACCTTAGCAAATTTGTTGCTACATTAGCAACAAGGATTGATAGGATGACATTGCCACCACCACCTGTGGTAAACCTTTAGGCGCCACCTAGAGTAAAAGGAGATTATCATGCTCTTAGGGAAGATAGAGATGATAATTTTGGGCTTAATCCATACCCGAACAGGGAATTTAGACCACCTCGAGGGCTAGAGTGTGTGGAGCTATAGATGCCTTCATTTGATGGTAGGGGTTCCACAGATGATTACCTAGACTGGGAGGACCAAATTGTGCAGACGCAACTATGCCAACCTTCAAGGTTCTTGAGGGCTCTAGTGACATGAGCCAACCCTTAGAGCATAAAATTTGTCAGACACTGATGTGCCAACCTTCAGAGGATCCTGATGATCATAGTCAAACGAGCAGACCACTAGAGAGCCAGACTGTTCAGAGACAGTTATGTTCACCTTCAGAGGTTTCAGAGGGTAATGAGCAGTTGGACCAACCATTAGAAGACCATGAGGATCAGCAACATACAAATGAGTTAGAAAAAGAGGAAATAGTTTCAGTGGAACAGGTTGATACAGGGGAAACTTTAGTGGATAATGGGTCATTATTTGTGTTGCAGAAGAGATACATCCTGGAAATGGAGGAGAGAAAACAATCACCACCTGTAGTATTTCAGATACCGGGATTCTGCAGAGATACTTCTTCAGATGGATTACTAGGAGAAAACAAAGTCTCTATTGCATTTGATCTACTAGATTTGAGGACAAATCTTTTTGAGGCCCGAGGAAATGATGGAATAAAAATCCGACAAGACCTATCATTAGGGCAAGAACTAAAGGATTTCGAATCTTGGCGATGAGGACCCATTTTAAGCAAATCGACCATGGAATTATTCATTTACTAACCTCTTTTATCTTATTTATGTATTTTATATTCCAATAGGAATACTTATCATGCTTTACAGGGCAATGGACAAACTCACTTAGACTTAGATTGTGGGTTATCCATGGAACGACCTGAACCGGCGATGAGTTGAGTCGATGGATCCTATAAAAGACCGGCATCATGAAGACCATTTATTTTATATATTTCTTCTTTTATGAACTATTTTAGTTGTATTTTGGTTTTGGGACACTTTTATTTCCTTGTAACTTTCATTTAGGGTTAGCCACCTTAAAGTGGCAAACTTGTAATTTTGAGCACTTTTTAACCTTAGAAGTAGCAAGTATAAATACTTGCTTAAGAGAGGGTTTGGGGAGGCTTATTTTGCAGAAAAAACACTTCACATTTCGTGAGGGCTTAGGGTTTTCCTAATTCCAAATTCTCTTATCAATTTCAATCCCAAGAAGTTGAAATTGTGGCGAGTGCAACATCTTGAAATTGTGAGTTATATCAATTTCATTTTGTTGTGATTTCTTTTCTTCTCTAGTGTGTCATATCTAGGGTTGAATTGGGATATTTCTTGGTCAGATATCCTTGTTGTTATTCACGAATTCTTGTGATTATTTGAAGGAATTATCATATTGATCCAATTCATCTTTAAGGATTTCCTTGATAACGTGATTTTCACCATTGGAAAGGGATTATTTTGTTACGGTTTTTCTTTGTCAAATTGAGGCTTCATTTACGTGGATTACATGAAATTAGAGTGTTGTTAGAAGGCATTGTCATTGAAGTATTCTGATTATATCATTGGTTGTTTGAATTTCATCCTTTCATCATTAGTTTTTCTTAAGTCCTTTGGATGTGCTTTTAAGTGTGTTTAGGTACATCAGTCAAAATTGCCACAAGATCGAGACTAGTAAAATAAAGTATACAATCCTTTTAACCACTGTTATAAGCAACACAACAGGGACTAAAGGCATGTTGTATCCACTCGTCCCCTAGCTCTTCCTTTTCTGTTTCATCCAATTCTTAAGTTAATCTTGGGAGTTTACCATTAAAGCACTTAACTAAGTTAACCGACCCATGTAACGAACTTTCGATCGATAATCCCGAGTTCATCACTCAAGTTAACAAACGTTATTCGGTCAGCGTAGAAGGCGTCCCTAGGATTTACTTGTTCGAGTCCAATTAACTCATTTAATTAATTAATTAATTAATTAAGACGGTTTCCTTGGTCAGTAAGTCCTAGACCAGATGATCTTAGGCTACTAGGTTTTAAGATATCCCTTTGAACCTCTACAGTCTCAATCAATCAACTATCATTCATATAAGCTTATTTATGTTTAGTTTTCTCAGACTTTTCTCATGACCCTTGTAGCGAGCTTTCAGCCATTGATCCCAAGTTCGTCACCCAAGTCAATAGATGTTATTCCCTAAAAAGGGTATCTCTCTGGCTTAATTACTCGAGTTTATGAGGCCCACTTCTGAACTATTTACATATTATTATATTCTTCAATTACTCCCAACAAAATTTTTTCTCAGAAACTTCTTCGAAAAGGAATCACCAAGTTACAAGTATCATTTACTCCTTCACTCCAAGTTACATAGCTCACCTACTAAGCAAAAAGAAGAGCATACTAAACTCACTAGTGACCTTAATCCAATCTCAACTCCCAAAAGTAAAGGTTAAATAACAAGTAAGTTCACTTCACTTGGATTTCATCTTGTAATTTTAGCAACGTATCTCTATTACAAAATAAGAGAATAAATTTTTTTTTTAAATTTTCCACAGGGGTATGAACAAATCTCAGCAATCCTTGATTATCAAAAGTCATCATTGAATATACCTTAAATAAGAGGAATTTACATTTTTGATTGCACAACCCTTATATCCTAGTTTCGTTTTCCTAACCCCCCTTCCCCACACTTATAATAGACATTGTCCCCAATGTCCTCATGAAACGCATAAAGGGAAGTAAAGAATAAAAGAAAAAAGAAAACAAAAGGAAAACGAAAATCCCCTGAACTCTCCTACAACGCGGATCTTTAACAGAAAGTCAGGCAACGCACAAGTAAAGTCATGAGAACCCCTGCTAAACGTAACGGTTTGGTATACTTTGAAAGCCTGTATCTCATAAAAACAAAACAAAAGAAAAGAAAATAATAATCAACTGAAAATAAAACTAACTATCATCAGCAATTTCTGTTTCAAACATTAGTGGTTGGTCAGTCTTCCAGAATCAAACAAATTAGGACAGTTAAAACAAAAGTAAAAGCAAGACTTCTTAAAACGACTGTTCTGCACAACAGTCCAAATCTCCAGGGTCCAACTTCCATCTATCAACCCGCGAGATCAGCTACTGAAGTCATCATCAGATGGCAACGGTACAGTGCCCGATCGGCGAGAAGAATCAGATCCAATCACCTCAGTATCCTGCTGATTGCTCGCTTCAGCAGTAGCAACTGCTGGACTCTCATGTTGTGCCATGAAAGCTGTACCCGAGGATCCTCTAAAATGAAAACCTGGATCATATGCACCACTCGAGTGACGATCTCCTCCAGAAACAACCCGAGTAGCTTGTGATACGACATCCTCATCACTAGAGCCACCACATGGGGGAAGATCTACCCCTAACTTCTCACCAATACGTGATAAACACGTGACCAAATAACGCTTCAGGCCTTTAACCCGCTTTGATTGCCTGGCTTGTTCTCTCTTAATTTCTTCCAAATCCGCAGTCAATCTCCTTACAGAATCTGCTAACTCTTGGTTCGGTACGGCCTACTCTTAAGCTTGCTCTTGCTCCTCAACCTGCTCGGGTTCTATCTCCTGCTCCTGTTGTTCTTCAGCTGCATCCAGTAAACGAAACCTCCACCTCCGCAAAACACCCTCAGGGAAAGAGGTACTCCTTCCACAACTGTCCCTTGGAACCCGTGTTAGAAAGACACCATAGTTCTTCAGAATATGGGTAATCCAGGAGTTGAAAAAAACCCTGTGATGCCCCAGATCGCACTGCTTTTTCAAACACCAAACAGCTGCCAATCCAACATTAACCCGGGTACCTATGATCATACTCCACAACTAGTACAAATCCTAAGCATTCACAACACCCTGAGAATCACCTCTACCAGTGGTTGAACGAGCCAAAATGTAATGAAGCACACGCATAGCAGGATCCTGTAAATGGCTTCCCTTAGATTTGGATGGATCATACCCGCCATCTCCCATACTTTTCCACACTCTATGCTACAATAAGCCTTGGGAAAAGCATCTGGAAGCTGAGAGAACTCATCGGAGTCGATAAACTCATTGTCATAAATGCCCAGGCACTTGATAAATTCTCTCATTTCAACACGGTGGTAACTCCCTTGGCAGTAGAAGGAAACCACGTTATCAAGCTGGGTATAACGGCCGAAACTAAGCTTGAATGTGGTGACGAAGTCATAGCTCAGCAAAGCATAAATGTCCTCCTCAATGCTCAGAAGTGCTCTCCAAGTTGGATCTTTCAAGAATTGATCAAATTGTTCCACCAACCCATACCGAGCGAGCAATTCCCAATCGATTACCACATTAGGCATGAACACCTTCCGTTCTCGCACGTGTCATACTTAGCTTCATCCTCCCTCCTCAAGTTAGGAGGATAGCATCTCGAAGCTCTAGATGAACCCCCAGCTGAACTAGGCTGAGCATTCTTATGCGCCACCATTTTAGTCCTAGGCATCTTGGATACAACACTCTCAGGAAATCTTTAAAGATTGATAAAGGATGTCCTTCACCCAGTAGAACCAACAAAGAGGAGAAAAACGAAAATGTAGAGAGGAGTGGTGTGTGAATGAGGAAATAAGTGTAGGGAAAGGCATCTTATATATGAAAATCTCGAACCCTAGGAGCTATTGATGACATGGGTGCAAACCTGGGAGTGTTCGAAGCCGTGTCAGGCACTGCTCCTGTATAAAAACTTGTAAAAAATCTTACCTTATGGCACGCTTGTAACTTGGCCGTGCCTGTACCCGTGTCATCCCCTGGAATGAGACATCTTTCACAAATGCCCACACACTTGGGTGTGGCTTAGACCATGTCTTGTCCTCTTCGTTAACATCTCACCTGCAAAACCACAAATCACAAATATATTGATGATGATAGTAAAAGGAAAACTAACCTAGTAGATGCAGGGTTGCCTCCCAGCCAACGCTTTTGTTTACCGTCGTTGGCTCGACCGAATGAATAGAGGGAGATCAGTTATGGATTTGAATGAGGGTCAGCTCTGCTCTTTCTTTAAAGACCTTCTTGTCTCCTAAGTAATGTTTAAGTCTCTCTCCATTGACCTTGAAAATACCCTTTTCAAGGTGTTCTAAACACCACCGTTCCATAAGGGAAAACGTTCTTGACCCGAAAAGGACTTGACCATTTTGATTTGAGTTTCCTAGGAAAAAGTTTTGACCTAGAGTTGAACAGCAGTACCATATCCCCTTCCTCAAATTGCTTGTGCTGGTGTAACCTCGCGTCATGATATGCTTTAGCTCTCTCCTTGTAGATATTAGTGTTTTCATAGGCCATAAGTCTTAACTCATCAAGCTCATTAATCTGCCTTTTCCTGTGAGCCCCTGACTTGTTGAGATCGAGATTGATAGTCTTGATTGCCCAGAATGCCCTATGCTGAATCTCAACTAGTAAGTGACACGCTTTCCCATATACTAACCGGAAAGGATTTGTATCAAGTGGTGTTTTGTAGGTCGTCCTATAAGCCCATAATGCATCGTCTAACCTATCTGCCCAATCTCGCCCATGCTGGAGAGTTGATCTCATTAAGATGCGCTTTAGCTCTCTATTTGTCAACTCTACTTGCCCACTTGTCTGTGGATGATAAGGAGTGGCAAGATGGTGAGTCACTCCATATCTTTTTAAGACTTTTTCAACCTGAGAGTTGCAGAAATGTGTACCCCGATCACTGATGAGTGCTCGAGGCACCCCAAAGTGGCAAAAGAGCTTCTTGAGGAACTTGACAACCATCCTAGCGTCATTTGTCAGTAGAGCTTGCGCTTCTGCCTACTTAGATACATAGTCCACTGCTACCAATATATACTTGTTTCCATATGAAGGAGGAAATGGCCCCATAAAATCAATACCCCATACATCAAACACTTCGCACTCCAGAATATAGTGTTGTGGCATTTCGTCCCTCCTTGAAATGTTACCGTCTCTCTGGCATCGATCGCATTGAGCCACAAAACTTTGGGCATCCTTGAATACCGACGGCCAATAAAAACCAGCCTCTAGCACTTTTGTGGGCTGTCCTGTTTGCACCATGGTGTCCCCCAATGAGTCCACTATGGCAATGGCTTAAGATCTCCCATCCTTCCTCATTTGAGACACAACGCCTGATCATTTGGTCTGAGCAATACTTAAACAGGTAGGGGTCTTCCCAATAGTAATACTTCAGGTCGGTAAAGAACTTCTTTTTCTGTTGCTTCGACATGTCCTGTGGAAGGACCCTAGCCACTTGATAGTTGGCCATGTCCGCAAACCATGGGGACTCCGAACTGCTAACTTTGTCAATGGAATACAAATTCTCCTCAGGAAATCTATTGTTGATATCTTCTTCCTTCAGTTGCTCAACACATGGGTTCTCCAATCGAGATAGATGATCCGCTGCAAGATTTTCTGCTCCCTTCTTGTCTCTGATCTTAAGGTTAAATTCTTGCAATAGGAGTATCCACCTGATGAGGCGGGGTTTTGCATTCGTCTTGGTCATTAAGTATCTCAATGCGGAGTGGTCAGTATACACTATCACCTTAGAAAGAACAAGATAGGATCGGAATTTGTCAAAAGCGAACACTACTGCCAATAACTCCTTCTCAGTAGTGGTATAATTCTCTTGAGCACCGGTTAGAGTTTTGCTGGCATAGTATATCGGCTGGAAATACTTATCCTTTCTTTGACCCAGGACAACTCCTACAGCATAGTCGCTGGCATCGCACATTAGTTCAAATGGTAGGTTCCAATCTAGAGCCACCATGATAGGAGCCTTGATTAGTTTCTCCTTCAACGCCTCAAAAGCTTGGAGACATTCATCATTGAAATCAAAGGCGATGTCCTTCTCCAACAACCTGGTGAGAGGACGAGCAATTTTGGCGAAATCCTTGATGAATCGTCTATAAAATCCAGCATGTCCTAGAAAACTCCGAATAGCTTTAACCGAAGAAGGTGGGGGAAGTTTGGCTATAGTATCAACTTTAGCGTCATCTACTTCAATCCCCTGCTAAGATATTTTATGTCCTAAGACAATACCTTCAGTCACCATGAAGTGACACTTCTCCCAATTCAGAACTAAGTTAGTTTCTTCACAACGTATGAGCACCCTTTCCAAATTCTGCAGGCAAGAATCAAATGAATCCCTAAACACAAAAAAGTAATCCATGAATACCTCCATGATATCTTCAACCAGATCTTCGAAAATCGCTAACATGCACCGCTGAAAAGTGGCTGGTGCATTACATAACCCAAAGGGCATCCTCCTATAAGCAAACGTGCCATAGGGACATGTGAAGGTAGTTTTCTCTTGATCTTCAGGGGCAATTTGGATCTGGTAATATCCCGACATCCCATCTAGAAAACAGTAGAACATATGTCCAGCAAGCCTCTCTAACATCTTATCGACAAAAGGCAAAGGAAAATGGTCCTTGCGAGTGGCTTCATTTAATTTACGATAGTCAATGCAGACTCACCATCCCGTCACCATCCTCATTGGTATGAGCTCATTATTCTCATTTGGGACCACCGTCATTCCCCCTTTCTTTGGCACCACCTGGACGGGGCTTACCCATGAACTATCAGAAATAAGATAAATTAGCCCAGCGTCTAACAACTTGATTACCTCTTTCTTAACGACTTCTTTCATGTTTAGATTAAGTCGTCTTTGAGCTTGCACCACTAGTTTGAAATTGTCTTCCATCAGGATTTTATGTGTGCAAAAAGATGGACTGACCCCTTGGATATCCGAGATTTTCCATGCCAAGGCACGCTTATGCTCCTTCAAGATCTTCAAGAGCTTTTCCTTCTGAACAATGGTTAGCTCGGCTGCAATGATGACCGGCAACTGAGAGTCTTTCTCTAAGAAAGCATACTCCAGATAGTCAGGGAGTTGCTTCAGTTCTAGAATTGGAGGATCTTCAATAGAGGGCTTCAATTTGGTAACATCTCCTGCATCAATATTCTCCCTTTCTGTTTTTAACCCAAGTTCTTCCTTGCCATCAAGATGAGTCAACATTTCTTGTACTGCACAATCATCTATCTCTTCATTATCGCATACTCTCATACTCAACTCTAATGGATCCTTGCATAAGATATCTTCCACAACGGTATCGGTCAAATCAATTGCATAACAAGTATCATCAGAACTCACCGATTTCTTCATCACAGCCGGTATCTGTGCCACTAACTCATCTTCCCCAATGCGCAGCACTAATCGGCCCTCAGCCACATTAATGATTACTCGGGCTATGGCTAAAAAGGGACATCCTAAGATCAGAGGAACTTATGTGTCAACATGCATGTCCAGGATCACAAAATCAACCGGGAAGATGAAAATCTCTACTTTCACTAATACATCTTCAATAACCCCTCTAGGAAACTTCACTAATCGGTCTGCCAATTGAAGACTCATTCGTGTGGGCTTTAGCTCCCCTAATCCCATCTTTTGAAAAAGTGAATATGGCATCAAGTTTATACTAGCCCCCAAATCTGCTAATTCTTTTTCTACAGGTAGATTACCAATGAAACATGGTATGGTGAAACTCCCTGGATCTTTCAATTTCTTTGGAAGCTTGTTCAGTAAAATTGCGGAACAACCCACACCAATTGTTACAGTGGAGATCTCTTCCATCTTCTTCTTATTAGACAGCAAATCTTTGAAGAACTTGGCATAACTGGGCATCTGAGAAAGGGCTTCCACAAGTGGTAAGTTGATGTGTAACTGTTTGAACAAATCCAGAAACTTACCGAAATGTTCCTGATCTTTCTCGTTCCGCAGCCTTGCAGGATATGGCAATGGGGGTTTATAGGGCTGGACGATAGGTGTCTTCTTAGCTTTCAAGTCTTTTGTTCTTTCCTTTATAATTCTGCCTTTTTCTGCTTTATTAGTGGTCTCGCCCTTATCAATAGTCTCATTCCCCTTCCTAACAACAGGAGTTTCCCCACACTTATCTGATTTCACTTCCTTTCCACTCCTAAGAATCACTGCCTTCACGTGTTCCCTTGGGTTGGTCTCTGTATTTCCAAGGAGTGACCCTTGTGGTTGCTCAGCAAGCGCTTTGGAGATCTGCCCTACCTGGTTTTCCAAGTTGTGGATTGAGGCTTCATGATTTCTTAGAGCTGCCTCTGTGGACTGCTGGCGTTGCTCTGATGTTTGAATGAACTTTGCAATCATATCCTCAACACTAGATTTCTTTTCTTGGAGAGGAGGTGGAGCTGGTCTTTGGAATCCTGGAGCAGGTGCATTACCCTTTGGAAATTGCTGATTACTCCATGAGAAATTGGGATGATTGCGCCACCCTGGATTATATGTGTTGCTATAGGGATTGTTCCGTGGCCTTGTGGGGTTCCCCACATACTCAACATGCTCTAGCACTTCAGATACCGCATTGTTGGAATGAGGTTCAGTTGAGCAGTATTAGGATGGTTGAGATACAACCATCCCTTCAACTTTTGAAGCGAGCACATCCACTTTTGCTGCAATTGCTGTCATCAAATTGACCTCATAAATACCCGTTGCCCTGTGCTTTTGTCTACCATCGCTCCATTGGTGATTATTTTTGGCCATGTTCTTAAGCAAACTCAACGACTCTTCCGGCGTCTTAACCTCTATTGCCGGTTGCACAATACACAAACCAATGCTGCCCAGAGTAGGTCGGGCATATTCAACCATCGTCCTTTAGCTTTTGTGTTACCACGGGTGATAGAAGCTTCCTTGTCAACCACTAATGTTGCTTCTTCACTTTCCAAAGGTTCGTTGAAATTTAAATTCCTTATTATCTCCTCAACACTTTTCAATCGCCTTCTAAAAGTTCGGTCAATCTCAAGATCAAGGTCAAGAAGCTTAGATGAAGAGCTCCTTGTCATAAACTGCGAAAAACAAACGATGAACTTAGTTTCCTCAACAAATTTGAATGGAAGCACGAATGAAACTAAGAGAAATAATTAACAAAAAAATATATAGTTAAAGTAGTAGGCGTCAAGTTTTCCTAATATTAAAAGTCCCTAGCAACGGCGCCAAAAACTTGGTTAACTATCTGATCATTCTAACAAGTCAAATCCTATACTCAATCCTAGCTTACGATCAGTTCTCAGGCAAGTATACCTATCAATTAGCAATATAGCATTGGAGTACAGGTATCGATCCCACAAAGACTTATAAGTACTAGTACTAACGATTATCCTACTATCTAACTTCTCACTATTGATGAACTCAATTACCCTAATTACTGATTAAATCTAAAAGGAACGAATTAAATGATCAGATTAAAGATATTCAAATACTCCTTTATTAATTCAATTATCTAAACATACCCTAGCCAAGTTCCACCACTAATTATCATGCAACTTTTATTCAATTACAAACTTTCCAATGATTAATACACAACATCTCTGATCTGCGAGTTTCTTACACTAGATTAAGGTCTTTCTCAAGATCAATAATCCCTAATCCTAATTAAGTCAATTAAGATCTCTCTTTAATTAACATAATTAAGATTGTAATAAAATCTTAGGACTCTCAATTGAACCAGACCACCATGACCTCATTCAATACAGAAGACCTCCTATAACCTATCTCTAGGATTACAAGCAGTCTTTTTATTCATGCCAGATCTACTCTATTAAGCGATTTCTCAATCTTATTAACAAAGATCTAATTCGATCCTAATACTGCGCACATATCAAGATAAACAAACCATGATTGCAACATGAATAAACTCAAAGATTAGGATTAATCATTGAAACATCAATAAATCCGTTACAAGACAATTAGGGGTTTCTCGAGGGATCAGGTATAAAACAATTAACTACTCATGGATCTAATAAAAAGAACAAAAGATAAATTATTGGAATCCATAAACAAACCCATGAGACAAACACAAAGATCTTGGCTTCGATTCTGGAAACTCTTCTAACTTCTCTTCTCTAGGGTTGTTCCGTGCCTCCTCCTCCTTCTTCCTCTCTCTCTGATTGGTTCTATTTATACTCTTAAGGAATGGCAGAGGATGTTCAGCTAGAAAGATACGAATAGATCTTTAATTTTCCAAGTAAATCTCGAAAAGTGAATAACATACGCCTGACACGCCCACCAACACGGCAGATTTCAAACCGTGTCTCCCTCTGGTCAATAATCCACAATTCCTCATCCTTGTTCAGTGTGTGGCACGACTAGAAACACGGCAAGATGACAAACCGTGCCAGGCTCTGGACTCTTCCATTTCTCCTCAGCGTCTACCACGGCTTCAAGCACACCCATATCACAAGCCGTGCTTCCTTTCCAAGTGACAAATTTCATCCTCAGGCATGCACACGGCTCATGACACGGGCGTGGCTTTCCCTATGTTGTCCATAAATAGCTTTAACTTGATCTTTTGAGCTCCAATCATTCTCCTTTTGTTATCTTTCCACTTCTCTTTAGTATTATACCCTGAAATTGATATATTTATCTGTTAAGTACCGAATCCGCATTGATTTTATTCAAAAAATTACACAAATTCATCAATAACGCCCATGATTTATAAGGATTAATTTACTCTTATCATGCAGTAACAAAATCCATGGTTATATGCTCCCACTTCCATTTTGGTATTGATGTGCCTACAATCTAATTGCAAGAACACCAAATCTAATTGCTCTAATGGCATGAATTCCACTTGCTACGCGAACCCTAATTATACAAATCAATGTGCGCTAATCACCAAAAGATGACGTGTTTCAAGGGAATTATATTATAAATCAAAGATAAGAGAAACTAAGTATCCAATTCCTTACCATATATTACGCACTAGTTGGAATTAGGTTTGATCTTGATGTTGTTGATATTATGCACAACAAAATCAAAATCCACTCACCAAAATTCAAAGGAGAATTGATAAGAGTGTGAAGCATGAAAGGCTAATTTCCACGGCAACAAAGGTCAAGTATGTGATGTTTAAATAGTCCCATACAAACCCTAGCTAGCAAGTATTTATACTTGCTCCTATTAGGGTAAAAAACCACATGAAAATTACAAATAAGCCACTTAGGTGGCCGATTCCAAACAACAAATTACAAGTAAATCAAAAGTCTAAAAAATGAGTAAAAAATGGCTGGTTCAATAATAAAAATACAAGTACAAAAGATGGTCTTCAAAGGGCTGGTTCTTCAAGTCAATTGAGTTCATTACGGACCATTGGATGTAAGTCTGATGATGTTCCCAATTTGATCAATAGTGTATGTTATTTGGTCATCCCGTAAAGACTGATCATTGTAGCTGCTATAGTGCAAAACAAACATTATTAGGTAAAGAAATGAACACATATGGATATTTTGGATCATATATCCAAATCAAGTTTCCTTACTATTAGGATCGCAGGGTAGATTCCCATCATCTCCTCAGGCTTCTAAAAGATTTGCCCTCAAATCTAGAGGGTCATCTCTTAGATTGAACCCTACTGCCTTTATTGACCTGTTTGCCTGATTGTTAGAAGAAGCAGAAATAGTCCTAATTTGTTCTTGGAAAGAGCGCACCTCTGATGGAGACATAGGCATCAATACTATCTGTAACCTACCCTTTTGAAACATATAAGTGTTTCTGAATCCGTCATATAACACCTTTCTATCAAACGTCTAGGGTCTACCTAATAATAAATGAAAGGCGAACATAGGAATCACATCACAGATAATCTCATCATGATATTTCTTTCCTACATTGACTGGCACCTTTATGCTTTGTGTAACATGCATACTATCTCGATTGTCCAACCAATGCAAATTGTAAGGGCTAGGATGTGGATTGGTGGTTAGTTGTAATTTATCTACTAATGCAGCAGATATGACATTAGTATAACTACCACTATTAATGATTAGTACACAAAGGTTACCTCAGATTTTGCAAGATGCGTGGAATATGTTCTCCCTTTGTTTGTCTATGGTATCTAGAGATATAGTCAAAACCCAGTGCAACAAATTAATGGGTAAATAATGTTAACCTGTTTTATCCTCATGTGTCTTAGTGTTTTGATCATCATAATACTCCTGCAAAGCCATGGATAGGTTTGTAGGCTCGGCAGATTTTTTTTTCATCCTCTTCTTCTTCTTCTTCAATGCCCTCCATGACTATCATTACTCTCTTATTGTAATAGGAATCAAAATCCTATAAGACCTATCACTAGGGCAAGATCCAAAGGATTTAAAAAATTGGCGTTGAGGGTCCTTCTTAAACAAACCGACCCCAGAAATCTTTATATACTAATTCTTTTCTATTAATTATGTGTTGTGTATTCCAGCAGGTATACTTGTTAGGTTTAACAAGACGATGGACAAACTCACTAAAACTCAGCTTATGGGTTATCCATAGACCGATATGAACCAAAGATCTACTGAACAAACAAATTATTCAATTAACTAGAAGAATCGGCTCTTTGAAGACTATTTTTTTTTTGTACTTGTAATTTTATTATTGAATCAGTTACTTTGTAATCATTTTGAGACATTTTTATTTGGTTGTATTTGTTGATTTAGGACTGGCTACATTAGTGGCATAGATGTAATTTTTTAGACATTTCAAGCCTAATCGGAGCAAGTATAAATACTTGCTAACTAAGGTTTTTAGGGGCCTTTTGATATTTTGATAAAACACACCTTGTTGCCATGAGAGTGAGGAGTCCTATTACCAATACACACTCTTATCAATTTCTTGTAAATTGTGGCGAATGAGGCTTGGAAAATTTTGTGAGTAGTATCATGATCTTCTAATTTGCTTCTTGTTATTACTAGTGTGTAATATCTAGTGATAATAGGTTTTTTTTTTCCATTATTTGTTGTTCACATCATTAAGGTTCTTATTGCTTCAATTTTTATAAGATTGGAGTTTCACGTTATCTTTACTTGATTTGGTGATGGAATCCTTTGTGTTGCTTACAAGTTGATTCACGCAATTTGAGTTTTATTACACTTGGCTTCATGCCATTTGTGAATCCATTTTGTGGATTTGATCCCTTGATTCTACAATTGTCATTGCATTCATGTGCTTTGGATCCTTTGGTAATTTAAGCATATTATTATTTGGTATCAGAGCAAGTTTCTCATACAATTAGGGTTCATTTAGGAATTGTTCTTCATGCCATTTTTGGGATTTGTGAAGTGGTTCTTCAATTGGTCACATGTGCTTGAATTTGATCATTTAGGTACATCATAATTTGGTATTAGATCAATTTGTTCCATGCAAATTAGCGTCACATGGCAATTTGATCTTCACACCATTTTGAGATTTATGTAATTGGTTTCATGTGCTTGAACTTCATTACTTAGGCACATCATCTTTTGGTATCAAAGCAAGTTGTTTTACAATTAGGGTTCATTTAGCACTTGTTCTTCACGCCACTTTTGGGATTTGTTGAAGTGGTTCTCCAATTGGTTTCATGTGCTTGAATTTGATCATTTAAGAATGTCATGTTGGGACACTATGTAGCCATATGTCCAAATCCCATGCATTTGAAGCATTTAATTTGGCGCATTTTTCCACTAGTCGACCCCGGTACAGTCTACCTAACATCAAGTCCAATTACCTCTTTGCCCTTCCCAGAAATCATCTTCTCTCTATCTGTGTTGGGGGTAACTCTGTCTACTGCCCTAATAGGTTCACCTGCTCCATTTGGTCTACCTAACTGGCCATCAGCCCCGTGGGCCTAGTAGTAGTACCAGGCTTGCTACTAGTAACTCGGAATGGATTAGATCGCCTCTGCCTTTCCACTTTCAAGGCTAACTATATAGTCTCATCAAGTGTACTATATCTCTAAAGCTCAACTACATAGGCTATCTCATATTTCAACCCAGATACAAAACGTGGTAGGGTTTGCTCAGGAGGCTCTACTGATCCACATCTGATCATCAAAGTTTCAAACTCCTGCATATAATCATCCACTATTTTGCCTCCCTATCTCAAGTCTGTAGACGCATAAATAGTTCATGCCTATAATTCTCAGGAATGAACCTCTTCCTCAAAATGCTTTTCATGTCTCTCTAAGTATGAATTTCAACCCCATCTCTCTGCTTGCTGATCACCAAATTTTTCCACCACAAGGTGGCATACCCTATGAACTCAATAGTAGCAAGTCAAACACTAAAAAAGGCCCTCAACCTTATCTTCCCAGTCTAGATAGTCATCTGCTGAACGCCTACCATCAAATGAAGGCATCTGTAGCTTTACATATTCTAGGCTGCTAGGTCGCCTAAAATCTCTGTTTGGACAAGGATTGACCCCAAAGTTATCATCCCTCTCCTCCCTATAGGAGGGGATGATCTCCTTCCACTCTCCTTCCCATGTTTCCTCCTCCTACTGTTCCCTCTCTTTGAATGTTTGAGGAGCTACTCTTGGTGGTGCCTAAGGATTTTTCACTGGTGGTTGTAGCATTGTCATCCTATTTATCCTTGTTGTTAATGTAGCAATAGTGGTGGTGAGGTCCTGAAGTTTTTCCTCTAAAGTTCTCCCACTTGTAGTGTGATGACCCTGTCCTCCACTAACTTGGCTATTGGCTTCATTGCCCCCATTCACATTGTCATTCGACATGCTTGTAGATGTGAGTTGCTGAAGTATAATACCAAACAATTGCAGCACACTCCCTTCACAACACCATGCCATAATAACACGTTTAGACAAAAACACACACACACACTTGTACATCCACAATGCAACAAGTCACCAATACAATAAATACTTCTCTACACTTCAATTATTGTAAAATAAATGAAGCAACAATTAAACACTTCCAATAAGTTATTGAATTCAACTAAGCAAGTGTTTAGGTACTAATACTCAATAACTTTCACACTTAATTGCTTTTTTTTTTTAATTTCAAACTTCACTACTTAACTTCTCTTTTTAGTCATGGAACACACACACTTCAATCTCCATGTGCAGCACCTTCCACACACATACCTCTACAACAATTCATACCGCCACACATCACACACATACACGGTGCAATCATTGCAACCACCACTACACACACACAACACCTCACTTCACGGTGTAATTACCCTTCAACTCAATATACACAACACAACTCCACTAATTCAATACACTCCCTTACACTGCCACATATACACACATAAACACGGTAACAAATTTAAATTGACACCCTTAATGCAACTTTCCCACAAATGGTAAGAATCAATTTCAAATTCAAATTAAATATAATCAAAACCACTCAATAACTACTTCATGTTTAATGGATGTGTTTGAATTCAAATTATTTCCTTTTTTTTCCACACAAGCTCAAATCTGAAAATTGTAAAATGCACTCCTTCAATTCTGAAAACTCTTACAAGAATTCACTTCTCTTTTGTCACAAATAATGTATTTCCAATTTCACAACAAACACTAGGAAATACACTTCTTACTCCACCAATTCCCTTCATAGCAAAGTCAAGAACAAAGGACTTACAACAAGATATCCACTTCTACTACAGCAAACAACAAGTGTGATACCATAATAACAAGATCATGTACTTCAATTCCACCTCAACACTTCGGATTAATAAGTAGAAATTCAAGAACCCTAATTTCAAGTTGTTATGATCATGAAAATTCCCTTATCAAAAACCAATGCTCTGATACCAAAAGATGATATTCCTACATTCTAATTGCAAGAACACCAAATCTAATTGCTCTAATGGCATGAATTCCACTTGCCATATGAACCCTAATTATAAAAATCAACGTGTTCCAATCACCAAAAGATGACGTGTTTTAAGGGAATTATATTATAAATCAAAGATAGGAGAAACCGGGTATCTAATTCCAATCAAAGGCACAATCCTTAGCCAGTAAAATGAACCTTAAATTGCGTGAAATTGGATGAAAAGAACAATTAATTCCTTACTAGATATTAGACACTAATTAGAATTAGGTTTAATCTTGATGTTGTTGATATTACGCACAACAAAATCAAAATCCATTCGCCATAAATCAAAAGAGAATTGATAAGAGTATGAGGCATGGATAGCTAATTCCACGACAACAAATGTCAAGTATGTGATGTTTAAAAAGTCTCATATAGACCCTAGTTAGCAAGTATTTATACTTGCTCCTATTAGGGTAAAAAACCACATGAAAATTACAAACAAGTCACTTTGGTGGCTGGTTCCAAACAACAAATTACAAGTAAATCAAAAGTCTAAAAAATAAGTAAAAACTGGCTGGTTCAATAATAAAAATACAAGTACAAAAGATGGTCTTCAAAGGGTCGGTTCTTCAAGTCAATTGAGTTCACCACAGACCGTTGAATGTGAGTCTAATGATGTCCCCAATTTGTTCAATGGTGTATATTATTTGGTCATCCCATAAAGACTGATCATTGTACCTGCTATAGTGCAAACCAAACATTATTAGGTAAAGAAATGAACACATGTGGATATTTTGGATCATATATCCAAATTAGGTTCCCCTACTACTGGGATCGTAGGGTAGATTCCCATAGGGTATAGGTAAAGGTTATAGTTCTCTTGCCAGTCTGTGATGTTCTATTTTAATCTGTTGGCATCTTTAACACTTGGAAACAAAGTCTGCTATCTCCTGCTTCATATTCTTCCACTAGTAATGGGCCTTTAAATCTTAGTACATTTTAGCATTCCCAAGGTGGATTGAGTACCCAAAGTGATGTACTTTTCTCAAAATCTCATTCTTCAACTCTACTAACTCCGGTATACATATCCTGGTTCCATACCACACAACTCTTTCTTAGTCAATCATAAATTCAAGTGCCTTCCGTTATTCCATCCTATACTTAATTCCTAACATAACTTTATCTTTTGGCCGAGCTACTTTAATTCTATCCACTATAGTTGGTTGGAGGCACAAACTGGCGAGTCTTGCTCCTACCTCTAGGGAAACTACTTCTAAATCCAACCTTTGCATTTCTTCAAGCAATGGCTTCTATGAAGTAAGCAATGTAGCTAAGTTACCTTACCTCTTTCAATTGAGAGCATCAACTACCACGTTTGCCTATCCTGAATGATACTGTATTTCTAAGTCATAATCTTTAATTAATTCCAACCATCTCCTTTTTCTCATATTTAATTTTTTTCTAAGTGAAGAGGTACTTCAAGCTTTTGTGATATGTGAATATCTTGCATTTTTCCCCATATAGATAATGTCTCTAAAGTTTCAATGCTAAGACTACCCCTACTAACTCCAAATCATGGGTAGGATAGTTTCTTTCATACAACTTCAGTTAGTGAGAAGCATAAGCAATAACCCTTCCATTTTACATGAGAGCACACCCTAAACTTTGGTTAAAAGCATCACTAAATTTTGTATACTCCTTTCCATTTTCTAGTAAAGCTAGGTTTGGTGTTGAGATTAATCTTTCTTTTAGTTTTATGAAACTGTCTTCACACTAGTCATCCCATTCAAACCTCACTCTCTTCTGAGTTAATCTAGTCAATGATGTGGCTATCTTAAAAAATCTCTCCACAAAATGCTGGTAGTGGCGTGCTAATCCCAAAAAGCTCTTAATTTCAATCACTATCTTGGATTTTGGCCATCTACCACTACCTTTAATTTCTCAAGAACCACTACAATACCATCCTTGTTAACTATGTGTCCTAGAAAAGAAACCTTCTCCAGCCAAAATTCACATTTTTTAAATTTTGCATATAGCTTTTCGACCTATAATCTCTTCGAGTAACACTCAAGTGCTCTTCATACTCTTCTTTACTTTTTGAATATATCAAGATATCATCAATAAACACCACCACAAATTGATCTGAAAAATCTTTGAACACCCTATTCATCAAATCCATGAAGGCAACTAGAGTATTCATTAAACTAAAAGGCGTTACTAGGAATTCATAATGCTTATATCGGGTTCTGAATGTAAACTTTTGGATATCTCCTTCCTTTGTCTTCAATTGATGGTAACCCAGCCTTAAGTCAATCTTTGAAAATACTTGAGCCCTTTGTAATTGATCAAAAAGGTCATTTATCTTAGGGATTTGATATTTGTTTTTTATAGTGACCTTATTCAATTCTCTATAGTCTATTCACATTCTCATGCTACCATCCTTCTTTACAAACAAGACGGGAGCTCCCCATTGTAACACACTAGGCTTAATGAATTTCTTCTCTAATAACTCCTGTATCTAACCCTTCAATTCTGCTAATTCTGTAGGTGTTATCCTATATGGAGCCTTACATATAGGAGTTACGCCTAACACCTAGTCTATATAAAACTCAATTTCTCTATCTGGTGGTAACTTCGATAAACCATTAAGAAATACAACAACACATGCTTACTACTAGCACTCCTTCCAGCTTCACCTCACTACTAGCTTTTATTGTTATAGTAGCCAATCTACTTGATGTGCTTAAAACCAAGTTTAAGCACATAAAAACCAAGATTGAAAGACAATTAAACAATGTTAATCAACTAGTTCAACAATTGCACTAATCCTCAATGTTTATGAACCAATTCTTCAAATGTTAACGAGTTCAATCTTAAATATCCAAATGTGATTAGCTCTGATACCCAAAAATGATGTGCCTAAAAGGGGTTTAAGAACATGTAATTGGATCAATTACAATCCTCAAATAACTAGTCCAATTTCGGTACAATGAATTACAAGAATTACACGAACCCTAATGGTGTAAGATAAACCGAATGTTATATTTTTCAAGGAAACAAAACCATAATGGTGAAATCCTCAACTGAAACACTAAATACAGTTAAAATCCCACGAGATTATTACACAAAAACAATAAGAACAAAGCCGTGATCCACTGTCCTAACAAAGCCAATCCACAGTTCAAAATGAAGCAAAAATTGATAGTAATAACAAGTGCTAAGACTAATCAATCTTATAACATAATGAAATGATTACAAATGCAATCAAATCTAACCAAGAACAATCCAATTCAACCCTAGATATAATTCACTAGTGATGGAAAGGAAATTACAACAAAGAGAACTTGATATTACTCACAAATTCACTTTGAGGCCACTCGCCACAATCTTAATTTTGGGATTGAAATTGATAAGAGCAATTTTGGAATTAGGAAACCTTAACACTCAACACGTGAAGTGTTTGTTTTTCTAAAAAATTATCAAGTGTCCCTCAAAACCTTACTTAAGCAAGTATTTATACTTACTCCCTTTAGGGTTAAAAAGTCCTCAAAATTACAACTATGCCATTATAGGGTGGTCGGTTCTAAAACATAAATTACAAACAAATAAAAGTGTCCCAAAAACTTACAACATAAATGGTTCCGAATAAATAACAAACAAATAAAAATAGTCCTTAACATGTCAGGTCTTCAAATCAACTCGTTGGTCTAACTCATCTTTGGTTTAGGTCGGTCCATGGATAACCCATAAGCTGAGTCTTAGTGAGTTTGTCCACCGCCCTGTAAAGCATGATAAGTGTACTTGTTGGAATATACAATACATGAATAATAGAAAAGAGCTTAGTTGTCCAAATTATAAAAAAGAGGGGATTCTGTTGACCTGTTGTCCAAATTATAATTAATCCACTCAATTAGTTCTAATTCAATAATTTTTTCCAACTTTAGTTGAGTGGCTACTCCAAATAAAATGAAAATTCCTAGTTCAATTCGAGAATTAATATTGGATGAGCACAGGATCTAATATGAATAGGATTAGGAATATAAATGAAAAATTAAAAATTAGACTCGATAGGATGGCGACTCCACTAGGGAGTATAGTAGTAGGCTAGCCACCTGAACCTTCTAAAGTGACATTCTAGATATTTCTTAACTGTTGCACTATAAGATATTACCGGTACTAACTTGTTCTTTCAAGGAATTTGATGAGATTCAATATTTTTTCTTATCTTTCATTATTATTAAATCTGCATGTATGCAATCATGTGAGTAGATACGGTCAGACCCAGGCCATCTTAGGACCCTAGGATGGGAGGCCATTGTGTAAGTTCTGGGCGAAGTGATATGATCACCGTTCGGGGTTGATTAGGCTACCCCATCTAATGCTTCGATATGACTTAAGATCCATTTCTTTGAGAATGCAGGAGGCCACAGAGCTTGGGGACCTGTTAAAACCTACCTATCTACATACATGAAGTCATAGGCTGGCAATTGATTAATGATGTAATTCTTTCGTTCTTTTTTAGGAGTTTAGATACATTTACTTGTAATAGAATCAATTGTACTTTGTAAAAATTTTCTGTGTAATTAGAAATTTCTATTGTAATAGATGGCCAGTCCCACAATCGACTGCCTCCTCTATAAGGAAATCCGGGTTTGCAAACCTCCGGATCCAAAATTGGTATTGGACCACTGGTTCACTTTATATAACCCTGAGGAACAGACCTTCATCCAGCAAAAGATAGGGCCCATCCTATCACTAATGAAGATAAAGATCAACTTGCCTCAGATTCGGGCTATTCTCCATCTATGGAAAATCGAGCCCATAGCTTCTTTATCGGGCCACATGAGATTACGCCCACTTTTGAAGAATACACCCAACTTCTTATAGGCCCCATTATTTACTAGCGGAATATATGTGCCGGATCTTGAGGCTGGGCCGATCGGTATTTTCAGTAAACTTCTGGGTGTTCGCAGGATAGCAATCAACCGTGCCTTGGGAAATTGTAACGAATATTGTCTTCGAATGGACGAATTGGAATCCTAGTTCATAGGTAGGAATGATGATGGAAACAAGAAAGATATACTATGCGAGGATCCCAAGAGTTATAAACAGAAAAGGGTTTATGCTTTCATCCTGGCAGCATTCACAACCATACTTTTCCCTATCGAGATCTTTCATGTCCACTACAGAGTTGCAGAACTAGTGGCCTAATTTTTGGAAAGGAAGTCTTATATCTCGGCTCTACTGGCTGAATAGATCTGGAACTTGAATTTTGTCAAGAAAAAGGGCCACGTAATCCTCCGCTCAAACATTAACCTCATCCCGATTTGGTTTGTGAGCCATCTCAAATGTTTCGGGTTGAACATGGTTTGAAAATCTCTAGCCCAGTAAGTAGACCTCGTAGATTCCTGTATAGAGAAGATAAAGTTACTCGATGATCTTACTAGCCTCAGTTAGGTAGAAGTACTCAAAGGTTTCAGTGCCAACGACATCCTCTAGACTGCTAGGTGGAGTTGATGCAATAAGGTCATCCTAACATGCAGGAACTTTCAGGCTGTTCCATTGATTGGTATCAAGTGAGTGCATAGGTTATCATCAGAACTCGGTGGTCCACTAGTTTGGTACTATCTAAGACATAGTTTACAAGCCATCGTTGGAGGGAATCACATTCGAATACCAACATCCAAGTCTGCTAGTAGCAAAAATGGTTGCTAAACTAGCAGAGGTCGAAGCCCTATGGGAAGCCCAGATTGAGAGCCCCAACATAGACCTCGGAGACTTGGATGGTGAAGTGGGCAAACATCAAGCCACCAGAGATTTCATGATCCACCAACTATATCAGATGGGAGAAAGGGCGTAATGAGTCCCGGATGTCATTCAACCCATGTTAGACAATGTAGATCTAGAACTAAAAACTTACATAAAGCAAGTCAGGGCCTAGATGGAAGTATACTTTGAAGCTGCAGACTACAAGAAGGATGTCTAGAAGGGCAGGTTTAAAGAGTCTGATCAAAGGAACAAAGCCTTGGAAGCTCAGCTAGAGAAGACCTAAGTTAGAGTCAGAGAATTGGAAGCCATCATCAGTGGGAAGCTAACGACTACACAGCCAAAGAAGAAGAGGACTAGGAACTAGATTAGCATTGTATTTTTCCTTTTTCATGTTTTAAGTATCGAACTCCAAGTTTTCAATAATAAAAATAAAGTTTTAGTATTATATCATTAATAAATTGTTGGCCCCTTTTTCCTTCTTTCAAGCATCTGTGTGGTACATACATCATATTTACATACATACATCAAAACTGAAAAATGCAAATCCAGGTGTCAAAAATAACTCCCAAACAACTAAACCCTCCAAGGAGCCTAATCTATACCCATTCTAAGACCAAAATGGCAAATAGTGGCAACTAACAATCGCAACAACGCCAATGCTGATACCACCATAGACCTAAGGATCGTATCCCTAAAACAAACGGTCCAATAGCTGGCTGCATAAGTCCACTTCCTAATTAAGAGTATTGGCCTCCTTCACACCACCCAACCAACACAAGAAGAACATTTAGGAGCCAAAAAAGGAAATGTAGTGGAGGGTCAACCTCTAAAGTATGAGGAAATCAACTCCCACCTCAACCGGGCATTCGACTATGAATCAAAAGTCAACCTCGACCCAACCTCTAATGATATAAAAAAGGAAATGGAAGACAAGTAAAAAGAGATGGAGAGAAAGCTTTTCCAACAACTAGCTAACAAGATAAAGACATTAGAAGGACCTGACAGTTTTGAGTAGGTAGGAATCACCAGTTTACTAGTATATGGGGAAAGGCTTATCCAGAGAAGATCAAAACCTCAGAGTTTGAAAAATATGATGGCACTGGATGCCCTAAGATGCATACAAGGCTGTATGTGCGGAAGATGAGCAAATATGCCCAATATGACCAACTCATGGTCCAAACCTTCCAAGATAGCCTCACAGGCCCACCCTCATCAGGTATGCACACATGGACTTCAGCTAAGTCAACACCTTGGAAAGACTCACTTGGGCATTCTACAACGAATACAAATTCAACATCGAAGTTGCCCCTTTGGTAATGGACTTGGGAAGCCTCTGAAAGAAACATAGTGAATCCTTTAAAGAGTATGCCCAGCACTGGAGGGCTCAAGCTGCTAGGGTAACAACCCCGATTTCTGAAAAAAGAGTTAACATTCATCTTTGTCAACACTCTGGAGAAGACTTACTTCTCACATTTGGTGGGCCAAACGTCATCTAATTTTGCAAAGGTAGTGGCAACAGGGTGTCGAATCAAACATGCCATTACATTAGGGAGGCTCCAGATAATCGACCATCCCAAAGTTGCATCATCTCAAAGGCCCATAGGAGGTAATAAAGCCAAGGAATCTACCGTTAGCAAGATTAATTCTGGTAGGGTTGACAAGGTTGGGTCTCATGTGACATTTCAAACTATAAATGCCCTAATCTAACAATCACCAATGAATCATACCTAGGCTACAAGGGTCTTAAGAAAATTCACTCCAATACCAATCTCGCTCAGCCAGGTCTTTGCTTCGTTACGAGCAAACAATTTGATTAGCTTCAAGATTCCCAATTATCAGTACAAGCCAAGAAATTTTGACCTGAGCCTCAAGTGTGATTATCATATAGGACAAGAGAGGCATTCCACAAACAGATGTTGGAGGCTCCGAAACAAGATTCAAGACTTGATTGAAACCAAAATAGTGAAGTTAGATTTTGTCAACGCACTAGCACCCAATGTCAACACCAACCCACTGCCCAACCACAAGCCTACTGTCAATATGATTACATCTGAAGAGCTAGACTCTAAATCAAAAGAGTCCCTAAAACAGAAGAAGGTAATAGCACAACAAAAAAGCCTTTTGCACCAAGTCTCAGAAAAAACCCCCAAATCACATATCAATAAGAGGTGGTTAGCCGGAGACCCAATAGTTAGTACCCTAGGTGAATCACATGGGAGGTTCGAGTACCTAATGAATTATTCCTTCACCCCAACCGAGTATGGGCACCTACTGGATGGGGGCTCAAGTTTGAAAAAGAAGACAACCCACCAAAGGAAAAAGAAGAGTCCGTAAACATGATCAAATTGGACCCTAAGCTGATAGTCATAAAGTGCTATGAGGGATAAGTTACTGAGGTGCAAAATTCAAAGAAGAGATATGTATTCAATGTCCCAATACCCTCAAAGAGGTATAAGGTGGCACCATTTGACTATCAAGCCTTTGATCTAGAAAGGCCTCCCATCATAGGAGGAATCACTTGTTCTAGGAGGATTTATGACCCTAAGTACAAGACCTCAATTGAAGAGCCTAACACTATGGTAGAGAAAGAGGAAGAAGAGGGGCTCCAAGCATTCACGAAAATGATCAAGGTGAGTGAATACAAACTCATGGAATAACTTAATAAAGTTCCAGTCTAGATATCACTTATGGGCCTCCTCACAACATCTAAGCCTTATAGGGAAGCACTCTTCAAAGCACTCAAACAGGTTAAGGTACCAGAAGGCATCGCAATAGAGAAATTGAGCCATGTGGCAGATTCAATCTTCATCATGGATCAAATATCTTTCTCTCTTGAAGAACTGAGAGAAGATGGAGACCAACACACGAAACTACTATTTATAGTGGTAAAATGCAATGACACAATTGTCTCTAGAGTACTCATAGACAACGGGTCTTCTCTCAACGTATGCCCCTTGGCCACCCTTGACCTGTTGGGGGTCGATGTGAGCAACATCAAGCCAAGCTCAACAATGGTTAAGGCCTTTGATGGGTCTAAGAGAGAGATAGTGGGGAAATCAGCTTGTCAATGGAGATTGGTCCACAGATGTTCCGTATCTCTTTCCAAGTCCTCGACATTCCAAGGTCTTTTAACCTACTATTAAGAAGGCCATAGATACACACTGCTGGAGCCATACCCTCGAACCTCCATCAAAAGGTCAAGTTCATAGCAAATGGATAGATCATCACCATACTAGGAGAACAGGACTATGATATATACAAAGAAACCGCTATACCCTACATCGGGGAAGATGGTCTTGAAGACTTTGGGCTCCAAATATTCAATGAAGTGAGCATGGTAACAAGCAAGGAGGGCCATCAGTTCAAGGAAGGATAGCAAGGGACTTTTGGACTAGGGTAGTTCCTACAACCCAAGAAGAGGCATAAGCAAGACGTATCGAAAGCAGAAGGAAAGAGAAGCCGAGTGATACCCCGATGCATTTTTCACCCCTCTAACAAGCTTTCATGCGAGCGACTACCATTCAAGAGCCAGGGATAAGCCAAACTGACGTCAACAATGAGGGCTTAGCTTCTTGCACCTCCAATCAACATCCAGCTCTTAACAATTGGTTTTATTATCCTGTTAATAGCACTAGGTCAGCTCAAGGATAGGGAACAAGTATTAAATAGATTTCCATTGTGATTATTATTCTTCAAATTCAATAAATTGCAGTTAATTTCTTTGCTTATATATATATGTTCTTGCTCCACTTTCCCCACAGATTCCTTACTGTTGAACATCAAGGACATTCCGCGTAGGTAAGTAATGAAAACGTCGATATCATTTTTTATATGGCTGGGTCAGCCGTTGGAAGTGATGTTCTTGACCACAAAATAATTCGAGAAAATTGGCAAAAACATGAATAAAGTAAAATCTCAATCGACGAGTCGATGGAGATAATAAATCTAGGAAGCACAGAGGAACCCAAAAACCTCAAGATTGGGGCTAATTTGAGTGATGAGCAAAAGCGCGAGATAACTGAGCTATTAACTGAATATGCAAATGTATTCACTGGTCATATGGAGACATGCCAGGACTTGACCAATCAATAGTAGTTCATAAGCTTCCCGCAAGAGAAGATGTCAAACCTAAAAAACAAAAGTTAAGAAGGTTTAGGCCCGGCATCTTACTAAAGATCAAAGAGGAAGTAAAAAAACTATTAGAGGTGGGGTTTATTGAGGTATCCGACTACCTAGAATAGGTAGCAAATATAGTCCCGTTCTAAAGAAGAATGGGAAAGTGCAAGTGCGCGTAGACTTCCGAGACTTAAATCAAGCTACGCCTAAAGATAATTTCCCTCTACCTCACATCGATGTCCTGGTAGATAATACCGCAGGGAATCATCGCTTTTCATTTATGGATGGTTTCTCAGGATATAATAAGATAAAAATGGTTAAAGAAGATAAAACTAAAACAACCTTTATCACAACATGGGGAACTCTCTATTGCAAAGTTATGTCCTTTGGTATGAAGAACGTCGAGGCAACGTATCAGAGAGCCATGGCCGCGATACTTCATGACATGATGCATCGAGAAGATGAGGTATACATTGACGATATGATAGCCAAATCTAAGGGAGAAGAAAGTCATGTGGTTATCCTGAGGAAATTGTTCAAGTGATTGAGAAAGTTCCAAGTCAAGTTAAATCCTGAAAAATGCACTTTTGGGGTCACAATAGGCAAGTTATTAGGGTTTATTATGAGCCAAGAAGGTATTAAAATTGACCCTGACAGTGTAAAGGCCATATTGGAACTACCCTCTCCATGCACTATTAAGGAGGTGAGAGGTTTGTTAGGATGATTAAATTATATAGCCCGTTTCATCTTACAGCTCATAGACAAATGCCGTCCAATGTTCCGTTTATTGAAAAAGAATACTACGGTAGAATGGGACAATGAATGCGAGGAAGCATTCAGAACGATCAAAGACTATCTCATAAATCCCCTAGTCTTAATAGTTTCAAAACAAAGAAAGCCCTTATTCTTGTACCTCACAATACTCCCTGAATCCATGGGGTGCGTGCTGGGGCAAAAAGATGAAGAGGGAAGGGAATGTTCCATATACTATCTAAGAAAGAAGTTTATAGATGGGGAATAGAGGTACTTTGAAATAAAAAGAACTTGTTATGCTTTGATTTGGGTCATGCACCAGTTGAAGCAATACACCCTTTACTATACCATTAAGTTGCTAACAAGACACGATCCTTTGAAGTACTTGGTAGAGAAGCTCATTTTATTAGGGAGAATCTCCAAATGGCAAATGCTCCTATCAGAATTTGATATCACCTATATAAATCAAAATTTGATAAAAGGGCAATCTTTAGCTGATCAGTTGGCATAATACCCAATTGAGGGAGATCTCTGAGAATCACAAGCTCAATTCCCTGATGAAAATATATTAATAGCGGAAGGTGCACCAATGGAAGACTACGGGACAAAACAAAGCCTTAAATGGAAGATGTTCTTTAATGGAGCTGCTAATGTATTTGGTTGTGAGATCGGGGTAATGCTAATATCACCAGAAGGGACACAATTCCCCTCAGCAACGAGACTCACATTTCCGTATACTAATAACATTGTAGAAAATGAGGCATGCATCCTTAGCCTCAAAATGGCTTACTACATGGAAATCCATGAATTAGAAGTATATGGAGATTCTTCACTCATCATATTACAAACACGAGGGGAATACAAAACTAAAGACCCTAAATTGGTACCATATCATCAACATTTGATAGAGCTGAATCAACGAATTCGAAGCAGTCACATTCACATATACCCCGAGGACTCAAAATCAATTTGCAGATACCCTCGCCACATTAGCATCTATGATTCAAATAAAAGGGGGAGCCAAAGTCCAACCATTGAAAATTGAAATTGAAATCGGCCTGCCTACTGTTTGGCAATCGAGAAAGCATAAGATGATAAGCCCTGGTATTACAATATCAAAACTTTCCTCCAAGAAAGCAAATACCTTGAAATGGCTAGCAAAAATGAACAAAGAACACTTAAAAGGTTAGCAAGTCATTTCTTATTAAATGGGTCTGTGCTTTACAGAAGATCACCCGATACCACATTGCTAAGATGTGTGGATAAAAAAGAGGCAAGTGAACTAATGAAAGAAGTGCATGAAGGAGTATGTGACCTCACATGAACGACTAAATGCTGGCCCGAAAAATCATGAGAATGGGCTACTATTGGTTAACAATGAAATCAGACTGCATCAAATATGTCAAGCACTATCACTTGTGTCAGGTTTATGCAAATGAATAAATGCCTCACCTAAAGAGCTTCATTCATTATCTGCACCATGGCCTTTCTCCATGTGGGGAATCGACATCATTGGGCCAATCACTCCTAAAGCATCCAATGGTCACAGATTTATACTGGTAGCTATTGATTATTTTACCAAGTGGGTAGAAGCTTCATCATACGCTAGTGTCACAAAGGGGTAATAGTCCGATTCTTGAAGAGGGACCTAATAGCCCGCTATGGAGTTCCTGAATCAATTATTTCCGAAAACGGCACCAACCTCAACAACAAATTGATGACAAATTTGTGTTAACATTTCCATATAAACCACAAAAATTCAACTCCCTACCGACCTTAGATGAATGGGGCAGTGGAAGTAGCCAACAAGAACATCAAGAGAATTATCAAGAAGATGACAATTACTTATAAAGATTAACACGAGATGCTACCATTTGCCTTCATGGCTTATAGAACCTCAATTTAAACATCTACTAAAGTTACCCCATATTCTCTGGTATATGGAACTGAGGCAGTTTTGCCAATTGAAGTCGAAATACCACCTTTTAGAATCCTATCGGAAGCGTAGTTAGATGAGTCGGACTGGTTAAAGAAGAGGCTTAATCAATTGAATTTAATTGATGAAAAAAGACTCGTTGCGTTATGTCACGGCCAGTGCTACCGACAAAGAATGGCCCAAGCATTCAACAAGAAAATGAGACCTCGACGTTTCAAAGAAGGAGACTTGGTGCTAAAGAAAGTTCTCCCAAATGCTTAAGATTCAAGGGGCAAGTTTACCCCCAAACTACGAGGGTCCATAGGTTGTGAAAAAGGTGTTGTCAGGAAGAGCTTTAATATTAACTCAAATGGATGGTCCAAAATTGAGAGACCCCATTAATATGGATGCTGCTAAGATGTACTATCTTTAGGCAAGAAAATTGAAATTTTGCCAAGGTTCATAAATGCCAATATTTAGTATAAATTTCATTGAGTTTAGTTTTCATTCCTTCTACAAGCAAAGTTAATGTTTCTGAATGATCAATTATCTTGACTAATTATCATTAAACAAACTTTCATAAACACACATTACCCATTGCCTCACAATGAATAATGAACATCGAAATGATAATAAATCTCAATAGATTTTGTTATATAATTCCACCTATTTTTGAGCATTAAACCTGGTGCATTAATAGGATAGCACCACAATCACAAGAGCCATGCTCACAAGAAAGAAAATGCATCAAAGCCCTCAATCTTGTTTTGAAGCAAGAGTAAGCAAAAAAGGAGTAAACCGGCACGAAGGTTCGGTTGTTTGGTTACTATCTGCGATAAACCGATAAGCATTTAGAGTAAATAACCATCATTCATCATGAATCACATCTTCTAAGTAAAGCAGTCTAAAAGACACCTCTTATCAATCATTAGAACAGTTCACTAGAAATGTTTTTGGAAATGTTAGGTTAATAAGATGTACCCCGCAATCACTATCGGTAAGTCAACCTACAATGGGGCACTTTCCCAGATACGATAACCTAAAGTCAGCCCGTAATGGGGCGCTTTCTTGGTTATACTTTTTTAAAGTCAACCCACAATGGGGCACTTTCCTAAATATCCTCTCTTAGGGTTAGCCTATAGGGGCACCTTCCTAAACATCTCTTCTTCAGGGTTGTAAGTCCAAAGAGACGCTTCCCGCTATCAATTAGTCAGCTCATAAGAGCACTTTTCTAAATAATTCTTGTTTAGGGTCCCAAGTCTAAATAAGATGCTTCCTAATTATTGATTAATCAGCTTATCGGAGCACTTTTCTAGATAATCATTATGGTTGTAAGTCTAAATGAGACGCAACACTATCATTGATTAGTCAGCTCATAGGAGCACTTTTCTACATTATCCCCTTTAAGGTTTTAGTCCTATAAGACGCTTCCTAATATTGACAAGTCAACTCATGAGAGCACTCTTCCAAAACATTTCTCCTCCAATAGTCGCTAGTTTAGCTAGACGCTTCTATTATTAGGTGGCTAACTCATAGGAGCGCTTCCTTGAACAATCTCTTCTTTACAGTCACTAGTTGTTATCAGTTAGTCCACTCACAAATAATACACTCCTAAACAATCTCTTAGATGTTTCCTATCATCGATTAGTTAGCTCATAGAGCACTTTCTAGATGATATCTTACTCTAGGTTCTTAGATTATTTGAGATCATTCCCCAAGCAATCTTAATTATCCCAAAGAATTCGTGAGATTATTAGCTCATGAAGCATTTTCCTACTAGAATCGAGTTTAGATAACCAGCCAACTAGGGCGTTATCCATTCAGTTTGTCGGCCAAAAATGGCGTCTTTCTTATCTTTGTAGTTAAGTTTTTTAAACTTTACTATAAAGAGGGGCAGTTGTAAATACCCCATTTTTACCCCTTAATCATTAATAATGTTCAATTTTCAAATTTTTTCATTTTTTAATTTTTTTCTTCTAGTTAGTAGAAGGAAAATAAAAGAAAAAAATAAAATAAATAGGAAAAATATCCCAATTTTGGAAAATAATAGTAGAAATAATAATAAAAGGGGTTAAATAATTTTTACAAATTTTTAGAATTTCAAAATAATATAAAATTAATAAAAATTGCATCTTATATATGCAATTTGCGATAAATAAATAAACCGAGAATTGGGCTAGCCTAGCTGGTCCGAACCATGGCCTCATATGTATAGGGGGAGGGGGTGGGGGGAGGGCTCGGTCATAGGTTCGAATCGCGGGGGAAGCAGATCTGCGCATTTTGCTTTTTCTTTTTTACCCAAGACACGTGTCAGCATTTGATTGGATGGAGGGAGCGCACACACTAGGCATGTGATTGTCTTCAACCTCCGTCCGAAATGCTTGTCAGCCACAAAAAATCGAAATCCGGCCGTTTTGATGCGATTTTTTGCACAAATCCACTAAATCTTTAACTGAAATAAGACAAGCATCATCCAATTAAAATCAAATTGCAACAAAATGAAATATTTACACAAATCAAACCAAATCAGAGATGAGTTTCAACCAAAAATTTGATTCGTGCTAATCAGAGGAAATCCAAGCTTATCTAACTTGATTTCTAGTGCCTATAAATTGAGCACAACATGGGAAGCAAAGGCACCGATCAGAAGAGAGAGAGAGAGTGAAAACACATAGGATTCAAAGCTCGCTGGAGTTCCCATAGCACAACGGCCGATCAAGTGTCGAACCACCATTTGGAGGCAATTTTGAAGAAAACCACCACCACCATTGGGTTCCTCGTCATCAAAAGCTTTGGAAACACCTCTTGATCGACAAAAATGGACACCGGAATGCCACCTACGAGGACCTCCAACCGCCAACCGATTCGACCGGATCAGATTTGATCTGATCCAACCTGACCGACCCGATCTGGCCCATATCCAAGTAAGTCGATTTTTTGATTTTTTTTTATTTATCCTTATTTCTTTATTTTATTTTTTTTATAAATTTATTTTAATAGAAATTTAAAATCCTAAAAATAAAATAAAAAATGCTAAGGTTTTAATTAGGTTTTTTCTATAATAGATATGTTTAGTTTAATATAAAAATAATAAAGAAATAAAATAATGATAATAAAAATAAAAAAATTTAAATTATTAAATTAGAATTAATTAGAATAATATGAATTTGATCGTTTTTATCACTTAGAAAAAATATTTTTTCAAAATAAATTCAAAATTGGTTTTCCTTAAATCAAATGTTTTAGAAAATAAAATAAGAAAGCTTAGGCTTAGTTTTTTTTTTTCAAAATCTTGAAAATGGTAATAAACATAAACCTGACACGTTTTCATAATTAAAATTAAACTAATCCACTAAAGCTTTTCATAAAAAGCGAACTATGACTTATTTGACCTGAATAGCAGGTACATAGGCACCTTTATGGGGCAACTCTAAAAAAAAATAAAAAGTCATTTTCCAGATTAGTATATGTTGTTTTTAATATCTTTTTAATATGTATCCAAAAAATAATAATAATAATAATAATAATAATAATAATAATAATAATAATAATAATAATAAAAGAAGATATCATAATATGGTCCACAATTTAGAAGGATAAGGTGGTAACTTTAAGGTTTTAATAGGTGAGCCACTGGATCGAGAATCTCTGGTTTTTCCTTCTTCTTTTACATTTATAAAAAAAGGAGATTCCGTCAACCAATTATCCAAATTAGAATTAATCTGCTCAATTATTTCTAATTCAATAATTTTTCCCAACTTCAATTAGCTGGCTACTCTAAATAAATAATGAAAATTCTTAGTTCAAGTCGAAGATTTACATTGGATGAGCATAGGATCTAATATGAATCGAATTAGGAATATAAATGAAAAATTAAAAATTAGACTCGATAGGTGGAATTTGGTACTCTTGTTTAGGAGTTATCCAATTAATGTGCTTGCAAAGAATTTTCATATTTTAGCTCCATAACCATAATAATATAAGGCTTATACATATTAGGTTTGATATGCTTCACACAAAGATTGAACATTAGACATTAACTAATGTCTATCATGTGTAAATAATAAAATGGATGGTCAAATGATGATACCAATAGTTAAATTCCATATGTTTTTATTTATTTAAATATGAAAACAAGGACCAGACCTAGGACTTGTGTGAGACCATGTCTCTTACTTATTGTAGGGTGTATGTTTTAGTCCACAAGGTGAATTATGTGCTAATTTCATGGATCTTCAAAGAGTCACAACCAATGAGATTCCTCCAAACCCATTTACAAGAGAAGCCCACAAATACAAACCTAAGAAGGTTATAGAAACAAGACGGTTCTAGAAAGATCAAGAAGGTCCTAATTTGTACCATAGTAGGTAGAGTAGTTAGATGTAATTAATAGTAAGTAGGTGACCTTATATATTAGCCATTAGATCAATTTAATTTCGATCATTGATTAATATAGACCTCATGTATATAAAGGGGAGATCCCCTCAGTTATAATGCATCCAAACATTTGAGTGTATTCAGTTACATACAAAGTTTGTCTCTCTAAATGGGTTGTGTGCATTTTTAGGTTAAACTTAGCCCTTCTTAACGTGGTTAGAAGTGCTAAGTGCCGCATGGGAGTATTAAGGGAAAATGTGCCCATGACACTAACATGTTCACTTTGAGGTAGTGGAACTTTCTACTCCTGTTTGAGATGTTTTTCCACAAATTAGACAACATCATTATAATCTTAATTTGATATTTCTTTGTCTAGCAAAGATAACCTCAATCTTTCCCTATGAAATGTTGATATTAAAAGGAAGATAGAAGCTAATGTAAATGAGAATTAAACTAGTAAAAAAGCTATTGGTTTCCAATTGTTAAATAGAGTTACTATTCATATCCTCTCAAATTAGGGCAGACGATTCGAGATATGACTTGTGAACCTAGACACAATAAGATATGATTATATATAAGTTTGTGCATGGAAAAAATTGGTATGAGACACAAACGGATTAGACCCATTTAAATATAGTAAAATTTATTAGGTTCGAGTTTGACTCGCAAACCTATTTAACAACAAAATAACTAATAATATATATAACATATATATAAATCTACATAAATTATATCTATATATATATATAATAGATAATTTAATTACATATGTTATATGTAACAATTTTTACATTACAATAGCATATGTATGATTTACTTAAATATAAATTATAAAACTATATAACATATTTATAAAGAGAATGTGTATAACAAATATATAACATGTATTTATGTACATAATATATGTGTATAACTTATATAACTATAAGACATAAATGTATATCAAATGTGTGAGTACATGACATTGTACATATGGGATAATGTCACGATTGCTATTTGAACTTTGGACAAAAGATCAATTTACTATCTAAAGTTTAAATTTGCTAATTTTCATACTCAATTTGAAATTTTCATGTCTTACTATTACTTGCATTAAATCTTATGGAACAAGTACCTATCCAATCATATCCTTTAGTCATCATTAGCGCAATATGTGCCTTACTAGTTTTAGGAATATTGCATTGACATTGATTTTGTAGATTCTGGACTTAGTGATTGAAAAAAAAGAAAAAAGATACAAAACACATTAAATTACACAAAAAAAATAAAATAAAATAATGCCCTTCCATCGTGTTCAATAGTTGGAGCCAACAATGCTAATATGACATTCTTTAAAATAGTGAGATATATGTCACACTAATAATGGCTGAAAAATATGACTGGAAAAATGAATCATCACAAGATTTAATGTGGATAGTATGGTAACATGAAAACTTCAAATTGGGTACTAAATTTAGCAAATTTAAATTTTAGATAGTAAATTGAACTTTCATTCAAAGTTCAGGTAGCATTGACAATACTATTCTAATAATATATATGCTATATTATAGATTATACAACTTTATTTTATTAAACTCTAGCTATATTGTAATTTTATATTTAAATATTAAGATTATATCATTTTTATTTATAAATGTTGATTTTATAATTTCCTTCTTTCTTATATATTTATAACTATTTTATAAATTTATTTATAATTTTTAATCAATAAATGAGTCAAACCCGAATATGAAACACGATTATTAAATAAGTCGGATTATAGGTTTAGGTTTTTATATAAGATTAATAAATGGATCAAATTATGAGTTAACAATTTCAAGACATAAACCCGTTTAGATATGACATAAGACACAATGGGTTGACACGAATTACCAACCCTATCTCAAATAATAATTTATCTTGAATAAGTAAAATTAAAAATATATATTACAATTTAAAAATCATATATTTAAATGAAACACATACAAAAATACTACGTAAAAATGAGAAAACTTAATCTGTCATCACCCATCTATTCCAATTAACTAATTTCGTCACTTTTACATTCATTTATATGTAAATCAACCTCGTATTACTTTCTTTAATTTGTGGCCTATGTATAAGTGGCTACACATTCCTCTCTTATTCTTGAATCTCCAGCCTTTTCTTACACCAATAAGACGTCGAACTTATTTAGCATCAAAGAATGTAATGTTGGTATAGCGGAAGACGCGAATCCGTTATTTCACGTCAATTGGTTTGAAGAACTACCACAATATATTGACAGTTAAGGACGAACACAGGATTAGAAGATTAGGGGGCCAAAACTAATATCATCAAATATATTAAGTTAGATGATATTGGATTACAAGAACTTCAAAGTATTTTGTAGTGTCTATAAATTATTGGTATATGAAAGAATGTAAAAAGAAAATCATGAATAACTAATTTTTTTTAAAAAAAAAAGGAAAAAAAATGCAATATAACAATACTTATACTATAAAAACAAGTTATACAATAAAAAGAAAAGTCACAAGCAAAAGAATATCATACACAATAATGACTTCTAACCTAGATATAGTCTTGAAAAAGAGAATGATGGTGATAATTGATACTTTTTATAGTTGATTGTGGCTTTGGACTTGAAACATGATTTTGTACATATGAATGGTAAATAGTATTTTTAATTGATTACTTTCTATTGGAGAAAGAAAAAGAAAAAGAAAAAGAAAAGAGTAAATTAATAAAAAATATTTTCTAACAAATTAGCTAGAGTAGATTAATATGGGAAGACTTACTTTTTGAATCGGATTTAAATAAATTCAAAATGATATATTTTTTTCTTTTGGTTGTTATTGAAAGAAAAGGAGACTTGTTTTTTTGTTTTCCTATAAACTATTAATGATGAAATACACTTATGTGATTAACGGTGGTTACAATTAAGCCAGTATAGAAATTTTGAAAAATCTATAACGGATCAATTCGAAGCACAATATAGTTAGAAAGAAAAAGAAGCATAATAATATTAATTGCAAATATGGAATAATTAATTAATTACTGGCCTCCCTGTGTAGCAATCATTACATCGCAGGAGAAAGTTATGCAGGTCAATTTCTTTAACTCTCTATTCACTACAAAAATAGAACAGTAGGATAATAATTGAAGGCTTGATTATGCGGGAGAATTGCAATGCTGGCTTGATTCTTTTTTTGCAAATTTGGATTTGCAAGGAACAAAGCCAAATATGATGGCAAAAGAAGCACTTTGGCTCAAATTCTCTACCGAGCAGCTGATGTATGTAGAGGTTCCTCACGTGATAGAGTAATGAGTTTTAGTCAGAGCTTTAGTAAGGCAACAACAGATGACATTGGAGTTGTTGGTGCAACATAGCAAACAGGTTTGCCAAAAGAGTTACTGCATTCTAGCATCGTAAAACTACTTTGTAGTTTGTCATTTCACTAACAAGTACCTATGTTGTTTTACGTTTGTGAAATTCTATAAACTATATAATGCAACTTTTTTCCTTAAAATCTCTAAGAATTTTACACAGCATCTTACAGTTCATAAATACACTTATATTATTTTAATTTCACTTTAGTGCCCGTTATATCAATTTGACTTTATAATTTCCCCTAAGTATCTAGAAACACAAAAAAGAAAATGTAATTTTACTCAAATATTCGTAAAATTATAGTCGTTACAAATATATCATTGATTTTATGAACTTTATTTGTAAAACACCATATTTTTGTAAAATTGGAATCTCATCCTCATGTTAGTAAATCTAGGTTGCTTTGAGGGATTGGAAAGAGGAGTAATGCTTTTAAATAATGCATTTTAAAAAAAAATTGTGAAATAGTGTACTAGAAAAAATTATTCCAAAAATAGGTTGTAAAGGCATGGATCCAATTCACACTTTCAGTACAATTTGTTCTGTGTCTTTAATAAATTACTCTGACAAATATTTTTGGCATCAAATCCCACTATCCAATAATTTTATAGGATATTGTAAACCTATAAAAATTATTACAAAGTGATACTGCAAATTTACACATATCACAATATGTGAACCAAGATGTGTAGAAAAAAAAATTGCATTGACTGTTTGTATTATAAATGCAAATCCTCAATTCTTTGATTCATTATTCAGATATCTCTATTTATTCTTTCATTCTTCTTCTTCCTCCCCAATTCATGCTTTTTGTTTAACCCCATACATCACACCACATCATCATTCCATGAG
>JBBMOL010000373.1:85607-147609 GCA_037954665.1 Laguncularia racemosa
TTTTTTTAAAAAAAAAATTAGTTATTCATGATTTTCTTTTTACATTCTTTCATATACCAATAATTTATAGACACTACAAAATACTTTGAAGTTCTTGTAATCCAATATCATCTAACTTAATATATTTGATGATATTAGTTTTGGCCCCCTAATCTTCTAATCCTGTGTTCGTCCTTAACTGTCAATATATTGTGGAAGTTCTTCAAACCAAGTGACTGAAATAACGGATTCGCGTCTTCCGCTATACCAACATTACATTCTTTGATGCTAAATAAGTTCGACGTCTTATTGGTGTAAGAAAAGGCTGGAGATTAAAAAATAAGAGAGGAATGTGTAGCCGCTTATACATAGGCCACAAATTAAAGAAAGTAACACGAGCTTGATTTACATATAAATGAATGTAAAAGTGACGAAATTAGTTAATTGGAATAGATCGGTGATGACAGATTAAGTTTTCTCATTTTTTCGTAATATTTTTGCATGTGTTTCATTTAAATATATGATTTTTAAATTGTAATATATATTTTTAATTTTACTTATTAGATAAATTATTATTTGAGATGGGGTTGGTAATTCGTGTCAACCCATTGTGTCTTATGTATATCTAAACGGGTTTATGTCTTGGAAATTGTTAACTCATAATTTGATCTATTTATTAATCTTGTAGAAAAATCTAAACCTATAATCCGACTTATTTAATAATCGTGTTTCATATTCGGGTTTGACTCATTTATTAATTAAAAAATTATAAATAAATTTATAAAATAGTTATAAATATATAAGAAAGAAGGAAATTATAAAATCAACATTTATAAATAAAAATGATATAATCTTAATATTTAAATATAAAATTACAATATAGCAAGAGTTTAATAAAATAAAGTTGTATAATCTATAATATAGCATATATATTATTAGAATAGTATTGTCAATGCTACCTGAACTTTGAATGAAAGTTCAATTTACTATCTAAAATTTAAATTTGCTAAATTTAGTACCCAATTTGAAGTTTTCATGTTACCATACTATCCACATTAAATCTTGTGATGATTCATTTTTCCAGTCATATTTTTCAGCCATTATTAGTGTGACATATATCTCACTATTTTAAAGAATGTCATATTAGCACTGTTGGCTCCAACTATTGAACACGATGGAAGGGCATTATTTTATTTTATTTTTTTTTGTGTAATTTAATGTGTTTTTGTATCTTTTTTTTTTTTTTCAATCACTAAGTCCAGAATCTACAAAATCAATGTCAATGCAATATTCCTAAAACTAGTAAGGCACATATTGCGCTAATGATGACTAAAGGATATGATTGGATAGGTACTTGTTCCATAAGATTTAATGCAAGTAATAGTAAGACATGAAAATTTCAAATTGAGTATGAAAATTAGCAAATTTAAACTTTAGATAGTAAATTGATCTTTTGTCCAAAGTTCAAATAGCAATCGTGACATTATCCCATATGTACAATGTCATGTACTCACACATTTGATATACATTTATGTCTTATAGTTATATAAGTTATACACATATATTATGTACATAAATACATGTTATATATTTGTTATACACATTCTCTTTATATATATGTTATATAGTTTTATAATTTATATTTAAGTAAATCATACATATGCTATTGTAATGTAAAAATTGTTACATATAACATATGTAATTAAATTATCTATTATATATATATGTATATATATATGATATAATTTATGTAGATTTATATATATGTTATATATATTATTAGTTATTTTGTTGTTAAATAGGTTTGCGAGTCAAACTCGAACCTAATAAATTTTACTATATTTAAATGGGTCTAATCCTTTGTGTCTCATACCAATTTTTTCCATGCACAAACTTATATATAATCATATCTTATTGTGTCTAGGTTCACAAGTCATATCTCGAATTTGTCTGCCCTAATTTGAGAGGATATGAATAGTAACTCTATTTAACAATTGGAAACCAATAGCTTTTTTACTAGTTTAATTCTCATTTACATTAGCTTCCATCTTCCTTTTAATATCAACATTTCATAGGGAAAGATTGAGGTTATCTTTGCTAGACAAAGAAATATCAAATTAAGATTATAATGATGTTGTCTAATTTTGGAAAAACATCTCAAACAGGAGTAGAAAGTTCCACTACCTCAAAGTGAACATGTTAGTGTCATGGGCGCATTTTCCCTTAATACTCCCATGCGGCACTTAGCACTTCTAACCACGTTAAGAAGGGCTAAGTTTAACCTAAAAATGCACACAACCCATTTAGAGAGACAAACTTTGTATGTAACTGAATACACTCAAATGTTTGGATGCATTATAACTGAGGGGATCTCCCCTTTATATACATGAGGTCTATATTAATCAATGATCGAAATTAAATTGATCTAATGGCTAATATATAAGGTCACCTACTTACTATTAATTACATTAACTACTCTACCTACTATGGTACAAATTAGGACCTTCTTGATCTTTCTAGAACCGTCTTGTTTCTATAACCTTCTTAGGGTTTGTATTTGTGGGCTTCTCTTGTAAATGGGTTTGGAGGAATCTCATTGGTTTGTGACTCTTTGAAGATCCATGAAATTAGCACATAATTCACCTTGTGGACTAAAACATACACCCTACAATAAGTAAGAGACATGGTCTCACACAAGTCCTAGGTCTGGTCCTTGTTTTCATATTTAAATAAATAAAAACATATGGAATTTAACTATTGGTATCATCATTTGACCATCCATTTTATTATTTACACATGATAGACATTAGTTAATGTCTAATGTTCAATCTTTGTGTGAAGCATATCAAACCTAATATGTATAAGCCTTATATTATTATGGTTATGGAGCTAAAATATGAAAATTCTTTGCAAGCACATTAACTGGATAACTCCTAGAACAAGAGTACCAAATTCCACCTATCGAGTCTAATTTTTTAATTTTTCATTTATATTCCTAATTCGATTCATATTAGATCCTATGCTCATCCAATGTAAATCTTCGACTTGAACTAAGAATTTTCATTATTTATTTAGAGTAGCCAGCTAATTGAAGTTGGGAAAAATTATTGAATTAGAAATAATTGAGCAGATTAATTCTAATTTGGATAATTGGTTGACGGAATCTCCTTTTTTTATAAATGTAAAAGAAGAAGGAAAAACCAGAGATTCTCGATCCAGTGGCTCACCTATTAAAACCTTAAAGTTACCACCTTATCCTTCTAAATTGTGGACCATATTATGATATCTTCTTTTATTATTATATTATTATTTATATTATTATATTATTATTATATTATTATTTTTGGATACATATTAAAAAGATATTAAAAACAACATATACTAATCTGGAAAATGACTTTTTATTTTTTTTTAGAGTTGCCCCATAAAGGTGCCTATGTACCTGCTATTCAGGATCAAATAAGTCATAGTTCGCTTTTTATGAAAAGCTTTAGTGGATTAGTTTAATTTTAATTATGAAAACGTGTCAGTTTTATGTTTATTACCATTTTCAAGATTTTGAAAAAAAAAAAACTAAGCCTAAGCTTTCTTATTTTATTTTCTAAAACATTTGATTTAAGGAAAACCAATTTTGAATTTATTTTGAAAAAATATTTTTTCTAAGTGATAAAAACGATCAAATTCATATTATTCTAATTAATTCTAATTTAATAATTTAATTTTTTATTTTATTATCATTATTTTATTTCTTTATTATTTTTATATTAAACTAACATATCTATTATAGAAAAAACCTAATTAAAACCTTAGCATTTTTTATTTTATTTTTAGGATTTTAAATTTCTATTAAAATAAATTTATAAAAAAATAAATAAAGAAATAAAGGATAAATAAAAAAAAATCAAAAAATCGACTTACTTGGATATGGGCCAGATCGGGTCGGTCAGGTTGGATCAATCAAATCTGATCCGGTCGAATCGGTGGCGGTTGGAGGTCCTCGTAGGTGGCATTCCGGTGTCCATTTTTGTCGATCAAGAGGTGTTTCCAAAGCTTTTGATGACGAGGAACCCAATGGTGGTGGTGGTTTTCTTCAAAATTGCCTCCAAATGGTGGTTCGACACTTGATCGGCGTTGTGCTATGGGAACTCCAGCGAGCTTTGAATCCTATGTGTTTTCACTCTCTCTCTCTCTTCTGATCGGTGCCTTTGCTTCCCATGTTGTGCTCAATTTATAGGCACTAGAAATCAAGTTAGATAAGCTTGGATTTCCTCTGATTAGCACGAATCAAATTTTTGGTTGAAACCCATCTCTGATTTGGTTTGATTTGTGTAAATATTTATTTTGTTGCAATTTGATTTTAATTGGATGATCTTGTCTTATTTCAGTTAAAGATTTAGTGGATTTGTGCAAAAAATCGCATCAAAACGGCCCGGGTTTCGATTTTTTGTGGCTGACAAGCATTTCGGACGGAGGTTGAAGACAATCACATGCCTAGTGTGTGCGCTCCCTCCATCCAATCAAATGCTGACACGTGTCTGTAAAAGAAAAGAAATCGCAATCTGCTTCCCGATCACCTGACGCCTCCCCCCCTCCCCTATACATATGCGCCATGTTCGGACCCTAGCCTAGCCTACCCCATCTCTTTATTTATATGCAAATTGTATAGTAATAGATGCAATTCTTTTATTTATTTATTGCAAATTGCTAAAATATATAAAATTCAATTTTTTTAATTATTATTTTTAATCTATAATTATTTTACCAAATTGCTACTATTTTTCCAATTATATTTTTTATTTTTTTATTTTTTTCTTTTATTTCCTTTACTAACTAGAAAAAAAATTAAAAAATGAAAAAATTTGAAAATTGAACATTATTAATGATTAAGGGGTAAAAATGGGTATTTACAACTGCCCCTCTTTATAGTAAAGTTTAAAAAACTTAACTACAAAGATAAGAAAGACGCCATTTTTGGCCGACAAACTGAATGGATAACGCCCTAGTTGGCTGGTTATCTAAACTCGATTCTAGCAGAAAAATGCTTCATGAGCTAATAATCTCACGAATTCTTTGGGATATAAGATTGCTTGGGGAATGATCTCAAATAATCTAAGAACCTAGAGTAAGATATCATCTAGAAAGTGCTCTATAAGCTAACTAATCGACAATAGGAAACATCTCAGAGATTGTTTAGGAGTGTATTATTTGTGAGTGGACTAACTGATAATAACTAGTGACTGTAAAGAAGAGATTGTTAAAGGAAGTGCTTCTATGAGCTAGCCACCTAATAATAGAAGCGTTTAGCTAAACTAGCGACTATTGGAGGAGAAATATTTTGGAAGAGTGCTCTCATGAGTTGACTTGTCAATATTAGGAAGCGTCTTATAGGACTAAAACCTTAAAGGGGATAATGTAGAAAAGTGCTCCTATGAGCTGACTAATCAATATAGTGTTGCGTCTCATTTAGACTTACAACCATAATGATTATCTAGAAAAGTGCTCCGATAAGCTGATTAATCAATAATTAGGAAGCATCTTATTTAGACTTGGGACCCTAAACAAGAATTATTTAGAAAAGTGCTCTTATGAGCTGACTAATTGATAGCGAAGAAGCGTCTCTTTGGACTTACAACCCTGAAGAAGAGATGTTTAGGAAGGTGCCCCTATAGGCTAACCCTAAGAGAGGATATTTAGGAAAGTGCCCCATTGTGGGTTGACTTTAAAAAGTATAACCAAGAAAGCCCCCATTACGGGCTGACTTTAGGTTATCGTATCTGGGAAAGTGCCCCATTGTAGGTTGACTTACCGATAGTGATTGCGGGGTACATCTTATTAACCTAACATTTCCAAAAACATTTCTAGTGAACTGTTCTAATGATTGATAAGAGGTGTCTTTTAGACTGCTTTACTTAGAAGATGTGATTCATGATGAATGATGGTTATTTACTCTAAATGCTTATCGGTTTATCGCAGATAGTAACCAAACAACCGAACCTTCGTGCCGGTTTACTCCTTTTTTGCTTACTCTTGCTTCAAAACAAGATTGAGGGCTTTGATGCATTTTCTTTCTTGTGAGCATGGCTCTTGTGATTGTGGTGCTATCCTATTAATGCACCAGGTTTAATGCTCAAAAATAGGTGGAATTATATAACAAAATCTATTGAGATTTATTATCATTTCGATGTTCATTATTCATTGTGAGGCAATGGGTAATGTGTGTTTATGAAAGTTTGTTTAATGATAATTAGTCAAGATAATTGATCATTCAGAAACATTAACTTTGCTTGTAGAAGGAATGAAAACTAAACTCAATGAAATTTATACTAAATATTGGCATTTATGAACCTTGGCAAAATTTCAATTTTCTTGCCTAAAGATAGTACATCTTAGCAGCATCCATATTAATGGGGTCTCTCAATTTTGGACCATCCATTTGAGTTAATATTAAAGCTCTTCCTGACAACACCTTTTTCACAACCTATGGACCCTCGTAGTTTGGGGGTAAACTTGCCCCTTGAATCTTAAGCATTTGGGAGAACTTTCTTTAGCACCAAGTTCCTCTCTTGAAACGTCGAGGTCTCATTTTCTTGTTGAATGCTTGGGCCATTCTTTGTCGGTAGCACTGGCCGTGACATAACGCAACGAGTCTTTTTTCATCAATTAAATTCAATTGATTAAGCCTCTTCTTTAGCCAGTCCGACTCATCTAACTACGCTTCCGATAGGATTCTAAAAGGTGGTATTTCGACTTCAATTGGCAAAACTGCCTCAGTTCCATATACCAGAGAATATGGGGTAACTTTAGTAGATGTTTAAATTGAGGTTCTATAAGCCATGAAGGCAAATGGTAGCATCTCGTGTTAATCTTTATAAGTAATTGTCATCTTCTTGATAATTCTCTTGATGTTCTTGTTGGCTACTTCCACTGCCCCATTCATCTAAGGTCGGTAGGGAGTTGAATTTTTGTGGTTTATATGGAAATGTTAACACAAATTTGTCATCAATTTGTTGTTGAGGTTGGTGCCGTTTTCGGAAATAATTGATTCAGGAACTCCATAGCGGGCTATTAGGTCCCTCTTCAAGAATCGGACTATTACCCCTTTGTGACACTAGCGTATGATGAAGCTTCTACCCACTTGGTAAAATAATCAATAGCTACCAGTATAAATCTGTGACCATTGGATGCTTTAGGAGTGATTGGCCCAATGATGTCGATTCCCCACATGGAGAAAGGCCATGGTGCAGATAATGAATGAAGCTCTTTAGGTGAGGCATTTATTCAATTTGCATAAACCTGACACAAGTGACAGTGCTTGACATATTTGATGCAGTCTGATTTCATTGTTAACCAATAGTAGCCCATTCTCATGATTTTTCGGGCCAGCATTTAGTCGTTCATGTGAGGTCCACATACTCCTTCATGCACTTCTTTCATTAGTTCACTTGCCTCTTTTTTATCCACACATCTTAGCAATGTGGTATCGGGTGATCTTCTGTAAAGCACAGACCCATTTAATAAGAAATGACTTGCTAACCTTTTAAGTGTTCTTTGTTCATTTTTGCTAGCCATTTCAAGGTATTTGCTTTCTTGGAGGAAAGTTTTGATATTGTAATACCAGGGCTTACATCTTATGCTTTCTCGATTGCCAAACAGTAGGCAGGCCGATTTCAATTTCAATTTTCAATGGTTGGACTTTGGCTCCCCCTTTTATTTGAATCATAGATGCTAATGTGGCGAGGGTATCTGCAAATTGATTTTGAGTCCTCGGGGTATATGTGAATGTGACTGCTTCGAATTCGTTGATTCAGCTCTATCAAATGTTGATGATATGGTACCAATTTGGGGTCTTTAGTTTTGTATTCCCCTCGTGTTTGTAATATGATGAGTGAAGAATCTCCATATACTTCTAATTCATGGATTTCCATGTAGTAAGCCATTTTGAGGCTAAGGATGCATGCCTCATTTTCTACAATGTTATTAGTATACGGAAATGTGAGTCTTGTTGCTGAGGGGAATTGTGTCCCTTCTGGTGATATTAGCATTACCCCGATCTCACAACCAAATACATTAGCAGCTCCATTAAAGAACATCTTCCATTTAAGGCTTTGTTTTGTCCCGTAGTCTTCCATTGGTGCACCTTCCGCTATTAATATATTTTCATCAGGGAATTGAGCTTGTGATTCTCAGAGATCTCCCTCAATTGGGTATTATGCCAACTGATCAGCTAAAGATTGCCCTTTTATCAAATTTTGATTTATATAGGTGATATCAAATTCTGATAGGAGCATTTGCCATTTGGAAATTCTCCCTAATAAAATGAGCTTCTCTACCAAGTACTTCAAAGGATCGTGTCTTGTTAGCAACTTAATGGTATAGTAAAGGGTGTATTGCTTCAACTGGTGCATGACCCAAATCAAAGCATAACAAGTTCTTTTTATTTCAAAGTACCTCTATTCCCCATCTATAAACTTCTTCTTAGATAGTATATGGAACATTCCCTTCCCTCTTCATCTTTTTGCCCCAGCACGCACCCCATGGATTCAGGGAGTATTGTGAGGTACAAGAATAAGGGCTTTCTTTGTTTTGAAACTATTAAGACTAGGGGATTTATGAGATAGTCTTTGATCGTTCTGAATGCTTCCTCGCATTCATTGTCCCATTCTACCGTAGTATTCTTTTTCAATAAATGGAACATTGGACGGCATTTGTCTATGAGCTGTAAGATGAAACGGGCTATATAATTTAATCATCCTAACAAACCTCTCACCTCCTTAATAGTGCATGGAGAGGGTAGTTCCAATATGGCCTTTACACTGTCAGGGTCAATTTTAATACCTTCTTGGCTCATAATAAACCCTAATAACTTGCCTATTGTGACCCCAAAAGTGCATTTTTCAGGATTTAACTTGACTTGGAACTTTCTCAATCACTTGAACAATTTCCTCAGGATAACCACATGACTTTCTTCTCCCTTAGATTTGGCTATCATATCGTCAATGTATACCTCATCTTCTCGATGCATCATGTCATGAAGTATCGCGGCCATGGCTCTCTGATACGTTGCCTCGACGTTCTTCATACCAAAGGACATAACTTTGCAATAGAGAGTTCCCCATGTTGTGATAAAGGTTGTTTTAGTTTTATCTTCTTTAACCATTTTTATCTTATTATATCCTGAGAAACCATCCATAAATGAAAAGCGATGATTCCCTGCGGTATTATCTACCAGGACATCGATGTGAGGTAGAGGGAAATTATCTTTAGGCGTAGCTTGATTTAAGTCTCGGAAGTCTACGCGCACTTGCACTTTCCCATTCTTCTTTAGAACGGGGACTATATTTGCTACCTATTCTAGGTAGTCGGATACCTCAATAAACCCCACCTCTAATAGTTTTTTTACTTCCTCTTTGATCTTTAGTAAGATGCCGGGCCTAAACCTTCTTAACTTTTGTTTTTTAGGTTTGACATCTTCTCTTGCGGGAAGCTTATGAACTACTATTGATTGGTCAAGTCCTGGCATGTCTCCATATGACCAAGTGAATACATTTGCATATTCAGTTAATAGCTCAGTTATCTCGCGCTTTTGCTCATCACTCAAATTAGCCCCAATCTTGAGGTTTTTGGGTTCCTCTGTGCTTCCTAGATTTATTATCTCCATCGACTCGTCGATTGAGATTTTACTTTATTCATGTTTTTGCCAATTTTCTCGAATTATTTTGTGGTCAAGAACATCACTTCCAACGGCTGACCCAGCCATATAAAAAACGATATCGACGTTTTCATTACTTACCTACGCGGAATGTCCTTGATGTTCAACAGTAAGGAATCTGTGGGGAAAGTGGAGCAAGAACATATATATATAAGCAAAGAAATTAACTGCAATTTATTGAATTTGAAGAATAATAATCACAATGGAAATCTATTTAATACTTGTTCCCTATCCTTGAGCTGACCTAGTGCTATTAACAGGATAATAAAACCAATTGTTAAGAGCTGGATGTTGATTGGAGGTGCAAGAAGCTAAGCCCTCATTGTTGACGTCAGTTTGGCTTATCCCTGGCTCTTGAACGGTAGTCACTCGCATGAAAGCTTGTTAGAGGGGTGAAAAATGCATCGGGGTATCACTCGGCTTCTCTTTCCTTCTGCTTTCGATACGTCTTGCTTATGCCTCTTCTTGGGTTGTAGGAACTACCCTAGTCCAAAAGTCCCTTGCTATCCTTCCTTGAACTGATGGCCCTCCTTGCTTGTTACCATGCTCACTTCATTGAATATTTGGAGCCCAAAGTCTTCAAGACCATCTTCCCCGATGTAGGGTATAGCGGTTTCTTTGTATATATCATAGTCCTGTTCTCCTAGTATGGTGATGATCTATCCATTTGCTATGAACTTGACCTTTTGATGGAGGTTCGAGGGTATGGCTCCAGCAGTGTGTATCTATGGCCTTCTTAATAGTAGGTTAAAAGACCTTGGAATGTCGAGGACTTGGAAAGAGATACGGAACATCTGTGGACCAATCTCCATTGACAAGTTGATTTCCCCACTATCTCTCTCTTAGACCCATCAAAGGCCTTAACCATTGTTGAGCTTGGCTTGATGTTGCTCACATCGACCCCAACAGGTCAAGGGTGGCCAAGGGGCATACGTTGAGAGAAGACCCGTTGTCTATGAGTACTCTAGAGACAATTGTGTCATTGCATTTTACCACTATAAATAGTAGTTTCGTGTGTTGGTCTCCATCTTCTCTCAGTTCTTCAAGAGAGAAGATATTTGATCCATGATGAAGATTGAATCTGCCACATGGCTCAATTTCTCTATTGCGATGCCTTCTGGTACCTTAACCTGTTTGAGTGCTTTGAAGAGTGCTTCCCTATAAGGCTTAGATGTTGTGAGGAGGCCCATAAGTGATATCTAGACTGGAACTTTATTAAGTTATTCCATGAGTTTGTATTCACTCACCTTGATCATTTTCGTGAATGCTTGGAGCCCCTCTTCTTCCTCTTTCTCTACCATAGTGTTAGGCTCTTCAATTGAGGTCTTGTACTTAGGGTCATAAATCCTCCTAGAACAAGTGATTCCTCCTATGATGGGAGGCCTTTCTAGATCAAAGGCTTGATAGTCAAATGGTGCCACCTTATACCTCTTTGAGGGTATTGGGACATTGAATACATATCTCTTCTTTGAATTTTGCACCTCAGTAACTTATCCCTCATAGCACTTTATGACTATCAGCTTAGGGTCCAATTTGATCATGTTTACGGACTCTTCTTTTTCCTTTGGTGGGTTGTCTTCTTTTTCAAACTTGAGCCCCCATCCAGTAGGTGCCCATACTCGGTTGGGGTGAAGGAATAATTCATTAGGTACTCGAACCTCCCATGTGATTCACCTAGGGTACTAACTATTGGGTCTCCGGCTAACCACCTCTTATTGATATGTGATTTGGGGGTTTTTTCTGAGACTTGGTGCAAAAGGCTTTTTTGTTGTGCTATTACCTTCTTCTGTTTTAGGGACTCTTTTGATTTAGAGTCTAGCTCTTCAGATGTAATCATATTGACAGTAGGCTTGTGGTTGGGCAGTGGGTTGGTGTTGACATTGGGTGCTAGTGCGTTGACAAAATCTAACTTCACTATTTTGGTTTCAATCAAGTCTTGAATCTTGTTTCGGAGCCTCCAACATCTGTTTGTGGAATGCCTCTCTTGTCCTATATGATAATCACACTTGAGGCTCAGGTCAAAATTTCTTGGCTTGTACTGATAATTGGGAATCTTGAAGCTAATCAAATTGTTTGCTTGTAACGGAGCAAAGACCTGGCTGAGTGAGATTGGTATTGGAGTGAATTTTCTTAAGACCCTTGTAGCCTAGGTATGATTCATTGGTGATTGTTAGATTAGGGCATTTATAGTTTGAAATGTCACATGAGACCCAACCTTGTCAACCCTACCAGAATTAATCTTGCTAACGGTAGATTCCTTGGCTTTATTACCTCCTATGGGCCTTTGAGATGATGCAACTTTGGGATGGTCGATTATCTGGAGCCTCCCTAATGTAATGGCATGTTTGATTCGACACCCTGTTGCCACTACCTTTGCAAAATTAGATGACGTTTGGCCCACCAAATGTGAGAAGTAAGTCTTCTCCAGAGTGTTGACAAAGATGAATGTTAACTCTTTTTTCAGAAATCGGGGTTGTTACCCTAGCAGCTTGAGCCCTCCAGTGCTGGGCATACTCTTTAAAGGATTCACTATGTTTCTTTCAGAGGCTTCCCAAGTCCATTACCAAAGGGGCAACTTCGATGTTGAATTTGTATTCGTTGTAGAATGCCCAAGTGAGTCTTTCCAAGGTGTTGACTTAGCTGAAGTCCATGTGTGCATACCTGATGAGGGTGGGCCTGTGAGGCTATCTTGGAAGGTTTGGACCATGAGTTGGTCATATTGGGCATATTTGCTCATCTTCCGCACATACAGCCTTGTATGCATCTTAGGGCATCCAGTGCCATCATATTTTTCAAACTCTGAGGTTTTGATCTTCTCTGGATAAGCCTTTTCCCCATATACTAGTAAACTGGTGATTCCTACCTACTCAAAACTGTCAGGTCCTTCTAATGTCTTTATCTTGTTAGCTAGTTGTTGGAAAAGCTTTCTCTCCATCTCTTTTTACTTGTCTTCCATTTCCTTTTTTATATCATTAGAGGTTGGGTCGAGGTTGACTTTTGATTCATAGTCGAATGCCCGGTTGAGGTGGGAGTTGATTTCCTCATACTTTAGAGGTTGACCCTCCACTACGTTTCCTTTTTTGGCTCCTAAATGTTCTTCTTGTGTTGGTTGGGTGGTGTGAAGGAGGCCAATACTCTTAATTAGGAAGTGGACTTATGCAGCCAGCTATTGGACCGTTTGTTTTAGGGATACGATCCTTAGGTCTATGGTGGTATCAGCATTGGCGTTGTTGCGATTGTTAGTTGCCACTATTTGCCATTTTGGTCTTAGAATGGGTATAGATTAGGCTCCTTGGAGGGTTTAGTTGTTTGGGAGTTATTTTTGACACCTGGATTTGCATTTTTCAGTTTTGATGTATGTATGTAAATATGATGTATGTACCACACAGATGCTTGAAAGAAGGAAAAAGGGGCCAACAATTTATTAATGATATAATACTAAAACTTTATTTTTATTATTGAAAACTTGGAGTTCGATACTTAAAACATGAAAAAGGAAAAATACAATGCTAATCTAGTTCCTAGTCCTCTTCTTCTTTGGCTGTGTAGTCGTTAGCTTCCCACTGATGATGGCTTCCAATTCTCTGACTCTAACTTAGGTCTTCTCTAGCTGAGCTTCCAAGGCTTTGTTCCTTTGATCAGACTCTTTAAACCTGCCCTTCTAGACATCCTTCTTGTAGTCTGCAGCTTCAAAGTATACTTCCATCTAGGCCCTGACTTGCTTTATGTAAGTTTTTAGTTCTAGATCTACATTGTCTAACATGGGTTGAATGACATCCGGGACTCATTACGCCCTTTCTCCCATCTGATATAGTTGGTGGATCATGAAATCTCTGGTGGCTTGATGTTTGCCCACTTCACCATCCAAGTCTCCGAGGTCTATGTTGGGGCTCTCAATCTGGGCTTCCCATAGGGCTTCGACCTCTGCTAGTTTAGCAACCATTTTTGCTACTAGCAGACTTGGATGTTGGTATTCGAATGTGATTCCCTCCAACGATGGCTTGTAAACTATGTCTTAGATAGTACCAAACTAGTGGACCACCGAGTTCTGATGATAACCTATGCACTCACTTGATACCAATCAATGGAACAGCCTGAAAGTTCCTGCATGTTAGGATGACCTTATTGCATCAACTCCACCTAGCAGTCTAGAGGATGTCGTTGGCACTGAAACCTTTGAGTACTTCTACCTAACTGAGGCTAGTAAGATCATCGAGTAACTTTATCTTCTCTATACAGGAATCTACGAGGTCTACTTACTGGGCTAGAGATTTTCAAACCATGTTCAACCCGAAACATTTGAGATGGCTCACAAACCAAATCGGGATGAGGTTAATGTTTGAGCGGAGGATTACGTGGCCCTTTTTCTTGACAAAATTCAAGTTCCAGATCTATTCAGCCAGTAGAGCCGAGATATAAGACTTCCTTTCCAAAAATTAGGCCACTAGTTCTGCAACTCTGTAGTGGACATGAAAGATCTCGATAGGGAAAAGTATGGTTGTGAATGCTGCTAGGATGAAAGCATAAACCCTTTTCTGTTTATAACTCTTGGGATCCTCGCATAGTATATCTTTCTTGTTTCCATCATCATTCCTACCTATGAACTAGGATTCCAATTCGTCCATTCGAAGACAATATTCGTTACAATTTCCCAAGGCACGGTTGATTGCTATCCTGCGAACACCCAGAAGTTTACTGAAAATACCGATCGGCCCAGCCTCAAGATCCGGCACATATATTTCGCTAGTAAATAATGGGGCCTACAGAAGTTGGGTGTATTCTTCAAAAGTGGGCGTAATCTCATGTGGCCCGATAAAGAAAGCTATGGGCTCGATTTTCCATAGATGGAGAATAGCCCGAATCTGAGGCAAGTTGATCTTTATCTTCATTAGTGATAGGATGGGCCCTATCTTTTGCTGGATGAAGGTCTGTTCCTCAGGGTTATATAAAGTGAACCAGTGGTCCAATACCAATTTTGGATCCGGAGGTTTGCAAACCCGGATTTCCTTATAGAGGAGGCAGTCGATTGTGGGACTGGCCATCTATTACAATAGAAATTTCTAATTACACAGAAAATTTTTACAAAGTACAATTGATTCTATTACAAGTAAATGTATCTAAACTCCTAAAAAAGAACGAAAGAATTACATCATTAATCAATTGCCAGCCTATGACTTCATGTATGTAGATAGGTAGGTTTTAACAGGTCCCCAAGCTCTGTGGCCTCCTGCATTCTCAAAGAAATGGATCTTAAGCCATATCGAAGCATTAGATGGGGTAGCCTAATCAACCCCGAACGGTGATCATATCACTTCGCCCAGAACTTACACAATGGCCTCCCATCCTAGGGTCCTAAGATGGCCTGGGTCTGACCGTATCTACTCACATGATTGCATACATGCAGATTTAATAATAATGAAAGATAAGAAAAAATATTGAATCTCATCAAATTCCTTGAAAGAACAAGTTAGTACCGGTAATATCTTATAGTGCAACAGTTAAGAAATATCTAGAATGTCACTTTAGAAGGTTCAGGTGGCTAGCCTACTACTATACTCCCTAGTGGAGTCCCCATCCTATCGAGTCTAATTTTTAATTTTTCATTTATATTCCTAATCCTATTCATATTAGATCATGTGCTCATCCAATATTAATTCTCGAATTGAACTAGGAATTTTCATTTTATTTGGAGTAGCCACTCAACTAAAGTTGGAAAAAATTATTGAATTAGAACTAATTGAGTGGATTAATTATAATTTGGACAACAGGTCAACAGAATCCCCTCTTTTTTATAATTTGGACAACTAAGTTCTTTTCTATTATTCATGTATTGTATATTCCAACAAGTACACTTACATGCTTTACAGGGCGGTGGACAAACTCACTAAGACTCAGCTTATGGGTTATCCATGGACCGACCTAAACCAAAGATGAGTTAGACCAACGAGTTGATTTGAAGACCTGACATGTTAAGGACTATTTTTATTTGTTTGTTATTTATTCGGAACCATTTATGTTGTACGTTTTTGGGACACTTTTATTTGTTTGTAATTTATGTTTTAGAACCGACCACCCTATAATGGCATAGTTGTAATTTTGAGGACTTTTTAACCCTAAAGGGAGTAAGTATAAATACTTGCTTAAGTAAGGTTTTGAGGGACACTTGATAATTTTTTAGAAAAACAAACACTTCACGTGTTGAGGGTTAGGGTTTCCTAATTCCAAAATTGCTCTTATCAATTTCAATCCCAAAATTGAGATTGTGGCGAGTGGCCTCAAAGTGAATTTATGAGTAATATCAAGTTTTCTTTGTTGTAATTTCCTTTCCATTACTAGTGAGTTATATCTAGGGTTGAATTGGATTGTTCTTGGTTAGATTTGATTGCATTTGTAATCATTTAATTATGTTATAAGATTGATTAGTCTTAGCACTTGTTATTACAATCAATTTTTGCTTCATTTTGAACTGTGGATTGGCTTTGTTAGGACAGTGGATCACGACTTTGTTCTTGTTGTTTTTGTGTAATAATCTCGTGGGATTTTAACTGTATTTAGTGTTTCAGTTGAGGATTTCACCATTATGGTTTTGTTTCCTTGAAAATTATAGCATTCGGTTCATCTTACACCATTAAGGTTCGTGTAATTCTTGCAATTCATTATACCAAAATTGGACTAGTTATTTGAGGATTGTAATTGATCCAATTACATGTTCTTAAACCCCTTTTAGGCACATCATTTTTTGGTATCAAAGCTAATCACATTTGGATATTTAAGATTGAACTCTTAACTTTTGGGAAAGAATTGGTTCATAAACATTGAGGATTATGCAATTGTTGAACTAGTTGATTAACATTGTTTAATTGTCTTTCAATCTTGGTTTTATGTGCTTAAACTTGGTTTTAAGCACATCAAGTAGATTGGCTACTATAACAATAAAAGCTAGTAGTGAGGTGAAGCTGGAAGGAGTGCTAGTAGTAAGCATGTGTTGTTGTATTTCTTAAGGGATTATCGAAGTTACCACCAGATAGAGAAATTGAGTTTTGTATAGACTAGGTGTTAGGGTAACTCCTATATGTAAGGCTCCATATAGGATAACACCTACAAAAATTAGCAGAATTGAAGGGTTAGATAAAAGAGTTATTAGAGAAGAAATTCATTAAGCCTAGTGTGTTACAATAGGGAGCTCCGTCTTGTTTGTAAAGAAGGATGGTAGCATGAGAATGTGAATAGACTATAGAGAATTGAATAAGGTCACTATAAAAAAAAAATATCAAATCCCTAAGATAAATGACCTTTTTGATCAATTACAAAGGGCTCAAGTATTTTCAAAGATTGACTTAAGGCTGGGTTACCATCAATTGAAGACAAAGGAAGGAGATATCCAAAAGTTTTACATTCAGAACCGATATAAGCATTATGAATTCCTAGTAAGCCTTTTAGTTTAATGAATACTCTAGTTGCCTTCATGGATTTGATGAATAGGGTGTTCAAGATTTTTCAGGATCAATTTGTGGTGGTGTTTATTGATGATATCTTGATATATTCAAAAAGTAAAGAAAGTATAAAGAGCACTTGAGTGTTACTCTGAAGAGATTATAGGTCGAAAAGCTATATGCAAAATTTAAAAAATGTGAATTTTGGCAGGAGAAGGCTTCTTTTCTAGGACACATAGTTAACAAGGATGGTATTGTAGTGGTTCTTAGAAATTAAAGGTAGTGGTAGATGGCCAAAACCTAAGATAGTGATTGAAATTAAGAGCTTTTTGGGATTAGCACGTCACTACCAGCATTTTGTGGAGAGATTTTTTAAGATAGCCACATCGTTTACTAGATTAACTCAAAAGAGAGTGAGGTTTGAATGGGATGACTAGTGTGAAGACAGTTTCATAAAACTAAAAGAAAGATTAATCTCAACACCAAACCTAGCTTTACTAGAAAATGGAAAGGAGTATACAAATATTTAGTGATGCTTTTAACCAAAGTTTAGGGTGTGCTCTCATGTAAAATGGAAGGGTTATTGCTTATGCTTCTCACTAACTGAAGTTGTATGAAAGAAACTATCCTACCCATGATTTGGAGTTAGTAGGGGTAGTTTAGCATTGAAACTTTAGAGACATTATCTATATGGGGAAAAATGCAAGATATTCACATATCACAAAAGCTTGAAGTACCTCTTCACTTAGAAAAAAATTAAATATGAGAAAAAGGAGATGGTTGGAATTAATTAAAGATTATGACTTAGAAAATACAGTATCATTCAGGATAGGCAAACGTGGTAGTGATGCTCTCAATTGAAAGAGGTAAGGTAACTTAGCTACATTGCTTACTTCATAGAAGCCATTGCTGAAGAAATGCAAAGGTTGGATTTAGAAGTAGTTTCCCTAGAGGTAGGAGCAAGACTCCCAGTTTGTGCCTCAACCAACTATAGTGGATAAAATTAAAGTAGCTCGGCCAAAAGATAAAGTTATGTTAGGAATTAAGTATAGGATGGAATAAGGAAGGCACTTGAATTATGATTGACTAAGAAAGAGTTGTGTGGTAAGGAACCAGGATATGTATACCGGAGTTAAGTTAGAGAGTTTGGGTCTCACTTTGGGTACTCAATCCACCTTGGGAAGTGCTAAAATGTACTAAGATTTAAAGGCCCATTACTAGTGGAAGAATATGAAGCAGGAGATAGCAGACTTTGTTTCCAAGTGTTTAAAGATGCCAACAGATTAAAATAGAACATCACAGACTGGCAAGAGAACTATAACCTTTACCTATACCTGATGGGAATCTACCCTACGGTCCTAGCAGTAGGGGAACCTAATTTGGATATATGATCCAAAATATCCACATGTGTTCATTTCTTTACCTAATAATGTTTGTTTGCACTATAGAAGGTACAATGATTAGTCTTTATAGGATGACCAAATAATATACACCATTGATCAAATTGGGGACATCATTAGACTCACATTCAACGGTCTATAGTGAACTCAATTGACTTGAAGAACCGACCCTTTGAAGACCATCTTTTCTACTTGTATTTTTATTATTGAACCAGCCATTTTTTACTTATTTTTTAGACTTTTTATTTACTTGTAATTTGTTGTTTGGAACCGCCACCAAAGTGGCTTATTTGTAATTTTCATGTGGTTTTTTACCCTAATAGGAGCAAGTATAAATACTTGCTAACTAGGGTTTATATGGGACTTTTTAAACATCACATACTTGACATTTGTTGTCATGGAATTAGCTATCCATGCCTCATACTCTTATCAATTCTCTTTTGATTTATGGCGAATTGGATTTTGATTTTGTTGTGCGTAATATCAACAACATCAACATAAACCTAATTCTAATTAGTGTCTAATATCTAGTAAGGAATTATTGTTCTTTTCATCCAATTTCACGCAATTTAAGGTTCATTTTTACTGGCTAAGGATTGTGCCTTTGATTGGAATTAGATACCCTGGTTTCTCTATCTTTGATTTATAATATAATTCCCTTAAAACACGTCATCTTTTGGTGATTGGAACACATTGATTTGTATAATTAGGGTTCATGTGGCAAGTGGAATTCATGCCATTAGAGCAATTAGGTTTGGTGTTCTTGCAATTAGAATATAGGCATATCATCTTTTGGTATCAAAGCATTGGTTTTTGATAAGGGAATTTTCGTGATCATCACAACTTGAAATTAGGGTTCTTGAATTTCTACTTATCAATCTGAAGTGTTAAGGTAGAGTTGAAGTACTTGATTTTGTTATTATGGTATCACACTTGTTGTTTGTTGTAGTAGAACTGGATATCTTGTTGTAAGTCCTTTATTCTTGACTTTGCTATGATGGGAATTGGTGGAGTAAGAAGTGTATTTCCTAGTGTTTGTTGTGAAATTGGAAATACATTATTTGTGATAAAAGAGAAGTGAATTCTTGTAAAAGTTTTCAGAATTGAAGGAGTGCATTTTACAATTTTCATATTTGAGCTTGTGTAGAAAAAAAGGAAATAATTTGAATTCAAACACATCCATTAAACATGAAGTAGTTATTGAGTGGTTTTGATTACATTTAATTTGAATTTGAAATTGATTCTTACCATTTGTGGGAAAGTTGCATTAAGGGGTGTGGTGTCAATTTGAATTTGTTTGTGTTTATGTGTGTATGTGTGGCAATGTAAGGGAGTGTATTGAATTAGTGGAGTTGTGTTGTGTATATTGAGTTGAAGGGTAATTGCACCGTGAAGTGAGGTGTTGTGTGTGTGTAGTGGTGGTTGCAGTGATTGCACCATGTATGTATGTAGTGTGTGGCAGTGTGAATTGTTGTAGAGGTGTGTGTGTAGAAGGTGCTGCACATGGAGATTGAAGTGTGTGTGTTCCATGACTAAAAAGAGAAGTTAAGTAGTGAAGTTTGAAATTAAAAAAAAAAAAAGCAATTAAGTGTGAAAGTTATTGAGTATTAGTACATAGACACTTGCTTAGTTGAATTCAATAACTTATTGGAAGTGTTTAATTGTTGATTCATTTATTTTACTATAATTGAAGTGTAGAGAAGTATTTATTGTATTGGTAACTTGTTGCATTGTAGATGTACAAGTGTGTGTGTGTGTTTTTGTCTAAACGTGTTATTATGACATGGTGTTGTGAAGGGAGCGTGCTGCACTTGTTTGGTATTATACTTCAGCAACTCACATCCACAAGCATGTCGAATGACAATGTGAATGGGGGCATTAGCAATGAAGCCAATAGCCAAGTTGGTGGAGGATAGGGTCATTACACTACAAGTGGGAGAACTTTAGAGGAAAAACTTTAAGACCTCACCACCATTGTTGCTACATTAGCAACAAGGATAAATAGGATGACAATGCTATAACCACCAGTGACAAATCCTTAGGCACCACCAAGAGTAGCTCCTCAAAACATTCAAAGAGAGGGAGCAGTAGGAGAAGGAAACATGGGAAGGAGAGTGGAAGGAGATCATCCCCTCCTATAGGGAGGAGAGGGATGATAACTTTGGGGGCAATCCTTATCTAAACAGAGATTTTAGGTGACTTAGCAGCCTAAAATATGTAAAGCTACAGATGCCATCATTTGATGGCAGGCATTTAACAGATGACTATCTAGACTGGGAAGATAAGGTTGAGGGCCTTTTTTAGTGTTATGAGATAGATGATAACACCAGAGTTCGACTTGCTACTATTGAGTTCATAGGGTATGCCACCTTGTGGTGGAAAAATTTGGTGATCAGCAAGCGGAGGGATGGAGCTGAAATTCATACCTAGAGAGACATGAAAAGCATTTTGAGGAAGAGGTTCATTCCTGAGCATTATAGGCATGAACTATTTATGTGTCTACAGACTTGAGAGAGGGAGGCAAAATAGTGGATTATGTGCAGGAGTTTGAAACTTTGATGATCAGATGTGGATCAGTAGAGCCTCCTGAGCAAACCCTAGCAAGTTTTGTATCTGGGTTGAAATATGAGATAGCGTATGTAGTTGAGCTTTAGAGATATAGTATACTTGATGAGACTATATAGTTAGCCTTGAAAGTGGAAAGGCAGAGACGATCTAATCCATTCCGAGTTACTAGTAGCAAGCCCGGTACTACTACTAGGCCCATGGGGCTGATGGCCAGTTGGGTAGACCAAATAGAGCAGGTGAACCTATTAGGGCAGTAGATAGAGTCACCCCCAACACAGATAGAGAGGAGATGATTTCTGGGAAGGGCAAAGAGGTAATTGGACTTGATGTTAGGTAGACTGTACTGGGGTCGACTAGTGGAAAAATGCACCAAATTAAATGCTTCAAATGTATGGGATTTGGACATATGGCTACATAATGTCCCAACATGATGTGCTTAAATGATCAAATTCAAGCACATGAAACCAATTGAAGAACCACTTCAACAAATCCCAATAGTAGCATGAAGAACAAGTGCTAAATGAACCCTAATTGTAAAACAACTTGCAAAACAACTTGCTTTGATACCAAAAGATGATGTGCCTAAGTGATCAAGTTCAAGCACATGAAACCAATTACATAAATCTCAAAATGGTGTGAAGATCAAATTGCCATGTGACGCTAATTTGCATGAAACAAATTGCTCTAATACCAAATTATGATGTACCTAAATGATCAAATTCAAGCACATGAAACCAATTGAAGAACCACTTCACAAATCCCAAAAATGGTGTGAAGAACAATTCCTAAATGAACCCTAATTGTATGAACAACTTGCTCTGATACTAAATTATAATATGCTTAAATTACCAAAGGATCCAAAGCACATGAATGCAATGACAATTGTAGAATCAAAGGATCAAATCCACAAAATGGATTCATAAATGGCATGAAGCCAAGTGTAATAAAACTCAAATTGCGTGAATCAACTTGTAAGCAACACAAAGGATTTCAACACCAAATCAAGTAAAGATAACGTGTAACTCCAATCTTATAAAAATTGAAGCAATAAGAACCTTAATGATGTGAACAACAAATAATGGAAAAAAAAAACCTATTATCACTAGATATTACATACTAGTAATAACAAGAAGCAACTTAGAAGATCTTTATACTACTCATAAGATTTTCCAAGCCTCATTCACCACAATTTACAAGAACTTGATAAGAGTGTGTATTGGTAATAGGACTCCTCACTCTCATGGCAACAAGGTGTGTTTTATCAAAATATCAAAAGACCCCTAAAAACCTTAGTTAGCAAGTATTTATACTTGCTCCGATTAGGGTTGAAATGTCTAAAAAATTACGTTTATGCCACTAATGTAGCCAGTCCTAATTCAACAAATACAACCAAATAAAAATGTCTCAAAATGATTACAAAGTAACTGATTCAATAATAAAATTACAAGTAAAAAAAAAAAATAGTCTTCAAAGAGCCAGTTCTTCCAATCAATTGAATAATTTGTTTGTTCAGTAGATCTTCGGTTCATATTGGTCTATGGATAACCCATAAGCTGAGTTTTAGTGAGTTTGTCCATCGTCCTGTTAAACCTGACAAGTATGCCTACTGGAATACACAACACATAATTAATAGAAAAGAAGTTAGTATATAAAGATTTCCAGGGTCGGTTTGTTTAAAAAGGACCCTCAATGCCAATTTTTTAAATCCTTTGGATCTTGCCCTAGTGATAGGTCTTATAGGATTTTGATTCCTATCACAATAAGAGAGTAATGATAGTCATGGAGGGCATTGAAGAACAAGAAGAAGAGGATGAAAAAAAATCTGCCGAGCCTACAAACTTATCCATAGCTTTGCCGGAGTATTATGATGATCAAAACACTAAGACACATGAGGATAAAACGGGTTAACATTATTTACCCATTAATTTGTTGCACTGGGTTTTGACTATATCTCTAGATACCATGGACAAACAGAGGGAGAACATAATCCATGCATCTTGCAAGATCTGAGGTAACCTTTGTGTACTAATCATTAATAGTGGTAGTTATACTAATGTCATATCTGTTGCTTTAGTAGATAAATTACAACTAACCACCAGCCCACATCCTAGCCCTTACAATTTGCATTGGTTAGACAATCGAGATAGTATGCATGTTACACAAAGGGTAAAGGTGCCAGTCAATGTAGGAAAGAAATACCATGATGAGATTATCTGTGATGTGATTCCTATGTTCACCTTTCATTTATTATTGGGTAGACCCTAGACGTTTGATTCCTATGACGTTTGAAACACTTATATGTTTCAAAAGGGTGGGTTACAGATAATATTGATGCCTATGTCTCCATCAGAGGTGCGCTCTTTCTAAGAACAAATTAAGACTATTTCTGCTTCTTCTAACAATCAGGCAAATAGGTCAACAAAGGCATTAGGGTTCAATCTAAGAGATGACCCTCTAGATTTGAGGGCAAATCTTTTAGAGGCCTGAGGAGATAATGGGAATCTACCCTGCGGTCCCAATAGTAAGGCAACTTGATTTGGATATATGATCCAAAATATCCATATGTGTTCATTTCTTTACCTAATAATTCTTGTTTTACACTATAGCAGCTACAATGATCAGTCTTTACGGGATGACCAAACAACATACACTATTGATCAAATTGGGAACATCATCATACTTACATCCAATGGTCCGCAATGAACTCAATTGACTTGAAGAACCGGCCCTTTGAAGACCATCTTTTGTACTATATTTTTATTATTGGACCAGCCATTTTTTACTCATTTTTTAGACTTTTGATTTACTTATAATTTGTTGTTTGGAACTGGCCACCTAAGTGGCTTATTTGTAATTTTCATGTGGTTTTTTACCCTAATAGGAGCAAGTATAAATACTTGCTAGCTAGGGTTTGTATGGGACTTTTTAAACATCACATACTTGACCTTTGTTGCCGTGGAAATTAGCCTTTCATGCTTCACAATCTTATCAATTCTCCTTTGAATTTTGATGAGTGGATTTTGATTTTGTTGTGCGCAATATCAATATCATCAAGATCAAACCTAATTCCAACTAGTGCATAATATCTGGTAAGGAATTGGATACTTAGTTTCTCTTATCTTTGATTTATAATATAATTCCCTTGAAACACATCATCTTTTGTTGATTAGAGCACATTGATTTGTATAATTAGGGTTCACATAGCAAGTGGAATTCATGCCATTAGAGCAATTAGATTTGGTGTTCTTGCAATTAGATTGTAGGCACATCAATACCAAAATGGAAGTGGGAGCATATAACCATGGATTTTGTTACTGCATGATGGGTGTCGAATCCAACAAAAATAAAACCTACTCCTAGACAATTATATGATTTGCATATAGTGGTGAGTAGGGTCGAATCCACAGAGATTGGTTAAATTTATTTCTATTCAAGGAGAATAAAAAGGAAAAGGAAAATGGCGGGGTTTGTTTGTGAATCAAATAAAGTTAAAACAAGATAAGAAAATTGAATTTTGATAAAAAGCCTAGCCAAAGGAATCAAGATAGTTTAATTCTAGGAATTGATCATCGATGCAAATATTTTCTATTCTTATTTCTAGATAAACTGGTTATGGTTATCAACAAGCTCTAACAACCTATCTCTCTGTACTTCCTTGATAACCAAGAGAAGCTCTTTGATTATTTCTCTTATCGATTAGACAACCTTAGACAAGCGCTTAGGATTTAATCTACCAATAGCATTAAAAACTAGAGAGACCACCAATTCATGCCAGTAGATTATAAGATAACCTATTTAAACATGATCATACACCTCCATAACATGAATTCGATCATCTCTTTTATAATCAAACATGTTATCGTGTCACTAAGACTAGAACAACCAAACAATTACGGATTTGACGTGCTAGTTGACAATATATTAACTTGCTAATTGAGTAGAAGAGCTCTATTCATACCAATCAACAAAGATAATAATGACAAAACGAGCAGAAGATATATGAATACCCAAAAACAAAGAATAGAATAAATACAAGTCAATTAGACCTCACAATTCGTGGAGAATTAAACATCTATGACCCTTTGGCTAGAAAAATAGCTTAGCTGCACATGTTCATCAATAAAACGAAAATAAAAAGTAGAAACATAATGAATCCGGTTGCCTGCTCTGCCTCTAAAGTCCTTCAAGATCCAAAGATTCTAGAATAAAGATTAAAAGTTACCCTAACCCTCTAGGGTTGGTTCTATTTATATTGCTAAAGGAGTGACATGTGATCTTTTGCTAGCAAGATACGAAAATATCTTTCCTTTTCCAAGTAGATTTCGAGAAGTGAATATTCATCTGCCTGGCACGCCCTACCACACAGCCGTGGGTCAAGCCATGCCTTCCTCTGTGTGTAATTCATGTATCATCTTCCGTGTCCAGTGTGTACCACAGCTCCACCCACGGCTAGATTTCCAACCGTGCCTTCCTCTATGCATAATCAGCAAGTCTTCATCCTTGTCCAGTGTGTACCACGGTCTACACCACGGCTAGATTCTAGGCCGTGCCTTCCTCTGTGCATAATCAACAAGTCTTCTCCTTGGCACGCCTAGCTTCCACCACGGCTCCAAGCACGGTTTCTCCCACGGCTTCCACCACGGCCGTGCCCTAAGCCGTGTCTCTCTCTGTTGAAAGTCCACATTTCCACCTTCTTGTGCAGTGTGTAACACAGTTTACACCTTGGCCGTGCCTCAAACTGTGCTTCCTCTTAGACAGATACATGTTCATGTGCTTTCCTCCGATGGTGTAATTCCTTGTCTTGATCCAAGTTGTAGATGACTTCTCTAATATACTTGAATTAGCATCCTTGACTCCATTTAACCTGATTTATCACCATAATAGAATTAAGTACCATTTCCATATGATTTCTTATAAAATCAATAATAATTTAACACAATTTATACTATAAAGATTGAGTATAAAATGGCTCTATCAAATTCCCCCACACTTAAACTCTTGCTTGTCCTCAAGCAATTTCATCAAATCAATTAAGAAATCTGTCATAGATTATACAAACTTTCTTTTCATCATTCCAAGCATCTATTCATTTGTAATTCATGACTTGTAATTTTAATGTCTACTACTCCAACCAAACTGGTTTCCTATGATCAAATTACTATGGACAAAATTCAATAGCTAATCTAAACAAAACAAACTTTAATCCTCATGTTTAGCAAAAGAATTTTTATTCCAAAAGTAAATACTTAATCCACTAAGGAAAAACACCCAATTAAACTTCATTTGAAATTAGCAAACATATAATCCTTGCAACATAAAGTAAAAGCATATGGTATAAGCTCTTTGCTAGATATTCTCCCTTTTATACTATAAGTCTTGTTTTATTCAATGAATGTTTACATTCATGTTCTTTTGATTTATTCAAGCATCTGTTTTGACGGGTTTTTGCCCGCTTCTTTTCATGAACTTTCGTCTTTTTCGCCCTTATCGTTATAGTGAGTTCATTGAGTCGGCACATCCCGAGCTCATCACTCAAGTGACCGGGTTTTGAGATACCCCTACGGACTCTTCCTCACTCTAACATTCAAGTTTGAATTCTCTTAACTCAATTACTTGAATCATTGGAGTAATGGCTATGCTTGATTTTCTGTTTTTTTTTTTCCAAAGAGTATATAGTAGCTAATATAACCTAGAAGTAAACTTGTTTATTTTTCACTTAAGGACTCGACCTACTCTTAGACTTCCAATTCTAAAGCTAAATACAAGGTAAATTTGTTTCTTAAAGATTTTACTACTTAATTTTAACCAAGTATTCTAATCACAGCAGTGGGTGAGTAAAGCATTTGAACAAGTCAATTTCACATTTTGTAGATGCTTATTATAACATTTAGTACAATCTCTAGATTTCATGATAATTTTGAAAAAATTTGGCTTAAAATTGCTTAAGGACAAACATTCAAAGTATGGATCAATTCTCTATTCTCTATATTTTATTATCCTCTCCCCCACACTTAGCTTGAACAGTGTCCTCACTGTTCCTAATTTAGCACAATTGAAAAGGAATTAACAACTCAAGGAACATTAGAGAATAAGAGAAAGGAAATACTGGTACTTCCCTGGTATTGGAGTGCTCCCTTTAAGCTCTGGAAAGTGTCGTCTAATGATATGTATCCTTACTGCAACTAATCCAAAGAATTCAAAACTACACTAAAATCAAAACAAAACTAAACTAAAACAAAACAAAACTAAAGCAAAACAAAACTAAAAGATTTTTTTTTTTTACATGGGTTGCCTCTCATGAAGCGCCTTTCTTTAATGTCTTTGGCTAGACGTTCTTGGCTAGATGTTCGGATAAGGATTTTGATTCCAACTTTGGTGCCTGTGGTGATGGGTTAATAACATCCGGAACAAAAACAGTGGAGGTATCGCTAGGATGTTTCATGGCATCATAAATGTTAAATTTAATTACTTCACCATTGATGGGTGTCGAGTCCAACAAAAATAAAACCTACTCCTAGACAATTATATGATTTGCATATAGTGGTGAGTAGGGTCGAATCCACAGAGATTGGTAAAGATATTTCTATTCAAATACAACAATAAGGAAAAGAAAAATGGGGGGTTTGGTTTGTGAATCAAATAAAATAAAGCAAGGTAAGAAAATCAAATATTGATAAAAAGCCTAGCCAAAGGAATCAAGATAGTTTAATTCTAGGAATTGATCATCGATGCAAATATCACCTATCCTTAGTTCTAGATAAATTGGTTATGGTTATTAACAAGCTCTAACAACCTATCTCTCCTTACTTTCTCGATAACCTCCAACAAGCGCTTCGAATTATTTCCCTTATTGATTAGACAATCCCTCAGACAAGCGCTTAGGATTTAATCTATCAATAGCATTAAAATCTAGAGAGACCACCAATTCATGCCAGTAGATTATAAGATAACCTATTTAAACATGATCATACACCTCCATAACATGAATTCGATCATCTATTCTTATAACCGAACATGTTATCGTGTCACTAAGACTAGAACAATCAAACAATTATGGATTTGACGTGCTAGTTGACAATATATTATCTTGCTAATTAAGTAGAAGAGCTCTATTCATACCAATCAACAAAATAATAATGACAAAACAATCAGAAGATATATGAATACCCAAAAACAAAGAATAGAATAAATACAAGTCAATTAGACCTCACAATTCGTGGAGAATTAAACATCTATGACCCTTTGGCTAGAAAAATAGCTTAGCTACACATGTTCATCAATAAAACGAAAATAAAAAGTAGAAACATAATGAATCCGGTTGCCTGCTCTGCCTCTAAAGTCCTTCAAGATCCAAAGATTCTAGAATAAAGATTAAAAGTTACCCTAACCCTCTAGGGTTGGTTCTATTTATATTGCTAAAGGAGTGAAATGTCATCTTCCGTGTCCAGTGTGTACCACGGCTCCACCCACAGCTAGATTTCCAACCGTGCCTTCCTCTGTGCATAATCAACAAGTCTTCATCCTTGTCCAGTGTGTACCACGGTCTACACCACGGCTATATTCTAGGCCGTGCCTTCCTCTGTGCATAATCAACAAGTCTTCTCCTTGGCACGCCTAGCTTCCACCACGGCTCCAAGCACGGTTTCTCCCACGGCTTCCACTACGGTCGTGCCCTAAGCCGTGTCTCTCTCTGTTGAAAGTCCACATTTCCACCTTCTTGTGCAGTGTGTAACACGATTTACACCTTGGCCGTACCTCAAACCGTGCTTCCTCCTAGACAGATACATGTTCATGTGCTTTCCTCCGGTGGTGTAATTCCTTGTCTTGATCCAAGTTGTAGATGACTTCTCTAATATACTTGAATTAGCATCCTTGACTCCATTTAACCTGATTTATCACCATAATAGAATTAAGTACCATTTCCTTATGATTTCTTATAAAATCAATAATAATTTAACACAATTTATACTATAAAGATTGAGTATAAAATGGCTCTATCACTGCACTTCCTAAATCCAAAGAAAAGCATGATACTGTATGGGTAATCGTGGAAAGATTAACTAAAGTAGCACATTTTATACTCATTAGTATCCGTTATATCCTAAGTATATTAGCATAGTTATACGTTAAGGAAATAGTTAGGCTTCATGGAGTCTTAGTGATGTCGAGTCTAATTTTTGAATTCCCATTCCTAATCCGATCTATACTAGACCCTATGCTCATCTAATCTAGATCCTCGACTTGAGTTAGGAATTTCGTTTGATTTTTGGAGTCGCCACCCAACTGTTGTTGGGAAAATTGAATTAAGACTAAAGGAGCGGATTAGTCTTAATTTGGACTACTAGTCGTCGTTATTTCCTCTTCTCGTTTTTGTGAGAAGAGAAAAAAGGGAAAACCAGAGTTTCTAAGTCCGGAGGCTAACCTATTAAAACCTTTTACGGTTACCACCTAATCTCTCAAAGTTGTTCATCTTTAGAAATGTGTTTCATTGTGTTTTTGTTACTTTTATTACGTTTTTGAATTTATTTCGAGAAAAAGGATTTTTCACTCATTTTAGGGGTTGACCCGAATGGGTGCCTACGTACCTGCTACTCAGGATCAAACAAGCCGTAGTTCGCTTTTTGAAAAAACTTTAAATTTGTTGGTGAATTTTAATTTTTGAAATTTCTTATGATTTATGTTCTTTACATTTTTTTGGAATTTTTCTAAAAAATCTCTAAGCCTAAGCTTTGACTTTATTTTGAAAATAATTTTTTTTGGGAAAACATCAATTTTGAATTTATTTGAAGAAAATAATTTTTCTAAGTGCTAAAACTTAATTTTTTCTATTTTTCATAATATTTGAATTTTTTTTATTAATTTTTATGATTTTTATGATTTTTGTGATTTTTGATTTTTGTTGAAAATTTTATCCTAAGTTTATTTTCTATCCTATTTTGAAATCTAAAATTTTATTATTATTTTCCTAATATTTTTATTGTTTTTTCTACATTTTTATTTTTATTTTTATTTTATTTCTCCTTATTTCCTATTTTCTATTTTCTATTTTCTACATTATTAAATTCTAGAAAAATATAATTTCTACATTTTCCTATTTATTGAAAATATAAATAAATAAATGGCTAACAAAATAATAAATAATAATAAATAAATTCAGAATAATCAAATAAACAAAATAAATAATAATAAAAAATCTGGAAAATCCAACTTACCTGGATCCGGGTCGATGCGCGGGTCGGGTCGGTCGGGTCGAATCGGGTCGGATCGGTCGGAGACGGCGGCGGGGTTGGCTCGTTCACGGCGTTCCGGTGGTCGTTTGCGGCGGGTGAAGTGTCGAATCCTAGCTTCTTGAGGGTGCTGAATCCGATGGTGGTGGTGGCTTACTCCCAGAACGTCTCCTTGCGGTGGCTCAAATCCGATCGATGGTCGCGGCTCCAAGCTTCTCCGGCGTACTCCGATTTGCTCCTTCCTCTCTCTTCTCTCTCTTTTTCTTCGTTTTTCTTCGTGCTCTGGCTTCCTCCTATTCTCCTCTATTTATAGGCACCTCGAACTCCTCTTGGATAAGCTCGAATCGGTCGATTTAGATAAACCCATATTTTTCCGTTTCTTAGATTCGATTTTATCCCGGCGATTTGATGTTAATCTCTTGTGTTCCTTTGGTTTATCTGATGGATTTGGCCTTATCTTGACTTTAATCTAGAAGATTAAAAAGAAAACAGACGATTTCGCCTTCGTCGGACTTCTGTCGGATTTTTTTTCCTCCGGCTGGGCTCGCGAAGAAGACGATCACACGCGACGCGCGTGACTTCCCTCGGCCAATCACATGCTGCCACGTGGCAGCTCCAAGGAAAAGAACGAAAAATTTTGCCGAGCGCCTGCGGGGATTCGAACTCGCGACCTTCAGCCTTCACACGGCTCCCATGCGCACACACGAACCAGTTGAGCTGGCCCAATTTCCCAATTTTATTTACATCGCAAATTGTACATATGCGATGCAATTTTTTTATTTTTTTGTATTTTTTGAAATTTCAAAAATTTGTAAAAATTGTTTATTATCCATTATTGCTATTTCTGAAATCATTTTTCAAAATTGAAGTGTTTTCCTATTTATTTTTATTTTTTTGAATATTTTTATTGTTCATGGAAAATTAGGGAAAAATTGGGAAAAATTGAAAATTGATTATTATTGAAAATTATTGACTCCTAGGGCAAAAATGGGGTGTTTACAGCTGCCCCTCTTTGTAGTAAAGTTTGAAAAACTTAACTACAAAGACAAACAAAAGACGCCATTTTTGGCCTCCTAAATTAGGTTTTGATAGGAAAATGCCCCCAAGAGCTAATAATCCTACGATTGAAGATGTTCCTAATCAATTCAAGGTAATGCTCCCTCTCCAAAAAGTGCTTTATGGGCTAACTAATTGGCGACAGGACACACCTCAAGCATTGAGTAGGAATGTATGATGATAGGAAGCGCCTTATCAGACTTGCAACCTTAGAAAGAATATTACCGGAAAGTGCCCCGAGAGCTGACTAATCGGGAGGGTTTAGGAAAGTGCCCCTCATGGGCTAACTAACCTTTGATAAAATGCCTCGAAAAGTGCCCCCTATGGGCTAACCTTGAGGTAGAAAGTTTTAGGAAAGGGCCCCCTATGGGCTGCCTAACCTAGAATGGAAATTTGCCTCAAAAAGTGCCCCCTATGGGCTAACCATGAGGACAAGGTCTTTAGGAAAGGGCCCCCTATGGGCTGCCTAACCTAGATTGAAGATTTTCCTCAAAAGTGCCCCCTATGGGCTGACCATGAGGACAAAGTTTTAGGAAAGGGCCCCCTATGGGCTGCCTAACCTAGAATTGAACTTGTCTCAAAAAGTGCCCCCTATGGGCTGACCATGAGAACAAGGTTTTTAGGAAAGGGCCCCCTATGGGCAGCCTAACCTAGAATTGAAGATTTGCCTCAAAACGTGCCCCCTATGGGCTGACCATGAGGACAAGGTCTTTAGGAAAGGGCCCCCTATGGGCTGCCTAACCTAGATTGAAGATTTTCCTCAAAAAGTGCCCCCTATGGGTTGACCATGAGGACAAAGTTTTAGGAAAGGGCCCCCTATGGGCTGCCTAACCTAGAATTGAACTTGTCTCAAAAAGTGCCCCCTATGGGCTGACCATGAGAACTAGGTTTTTAGGAAAGGGCCCCCTATGGGCTGCCTAACCTAGAATTGAAGATTTGCCTCAAAAAGTGCCCCCTATGGGCTGACCATGAGGACAAGGTTTTTAGGAAAGGGCCCCCTATGGGCTGCCTAACCTTGAATTAGACTTGTCTCAAAAAGTGCCCCCTATGGGCTAACCATGAGAACAAGGTTTTTTTAGGAAAGGGCCCCCTATGGGCTGCCTAACCTAGAATTGAAGATTTTCCTCAAAAAGTGCCCCGTATGGGCTGACCATGAGGACAAAGTTTTTAGGAAAGGGCCCCCTATGGGCTGCCTAACCTTGAATTAGACTTGTCTCAAAAAGTGCCCCCTATGGGCTGACCATGAGAACAAGGTTTTTTTAGGAAAGGGCCCCCTATGGGCTGCCTAACCTAGAATTGAAATTGAAACTGACATCTCCGAAAAGATGCCCCCATGAACTAACTTTAGGAGATGATGCTTGGAGAAGCGCCCATGTCATGCTGATTACCTTTTTAAAAATGAATGACTAGACGAGTGCCCCACTATGGGTTAACTCATCTCATGCTTTCGAACATGCTTTCTACTGAGCTAGATGATGTGATGCTTTTCATAATGTGATGATAGCTGACTATTTTAAGATGCTTGCCAGCTTATCATGGATAGCAACCGAACCTCCGTGTTGGTTTGTTTCTGCTTCTCTTCTTCTTATCTTGATACGGGATTGGAAATCTCGATGAGCTTCATTTCTTTATGCACGTGACTCATTCGTTGGTAATGTTATCCTACTAATGCGCTAAGTTCTAACGCTTAAGAATAAATAAAGTTATATCACAAATTTCATTAAGATTCATTATCATTTTATTGTTTATCTTTTATTGATGAAGCGGTGGGTAATGTGTTTTAGGTGTATTTACTGCGATGAGAATTGATTGGGATTGTTGACCATTCAGGGATATTAGCTTTGCTTGTAGAAAAGTAAAAACCCGACTCAATGAAACTTGTATTGGTTTTCATAAACATTGGCAAAATTTCAATTCCCTTGCCTAAGGATAGTACATCTTTACAGCATCTGTGTTGACGGGGTCTCTCAATTCTGGACCATCCATCTGAGTTAATACCAGAGCGCCACCTGACAGAACCTTTTTCACCACATAAGGGCCTTCATAATTAGGAGTGAATTTCCCTCTGGAGTCTTGGGCGTTCGGGAGAACTTTTCTTAGTACTAGGTCACCCTCTTTGAAGTACCGAGGTCTCATCTTCTTGTTGAATGCTCGGGCTATCCTCTGTTGGTAACACTGACCATGACATAATGCGGTAAGTCTTCTTTCATCAATCAGGTTCAGCTGATCAAGCCTTTTCTTTACCCAATCTGATTCCGTTAATTGAGTTTCTGACAAGATTCTGAATGATGGTATTTCGACTTCCACTGGTAGCACTGCTTCTGTACCATATACCAATGAGTAAGGGGTAGTTCCCGTAGATGTTCTTATTGAAGTCCTATAAGCCATGAGAGCAAATGGTAGCATTTCGTGCCAATCTTTGTAAGTTGTTGTCATTTTCTCGATGATCTTCTTGATATTTTTATTAGCTGCTTCTACTGCCCCGTTCATTTGAGGTCGGTAGGGAGTTGAATTTCTGTGGTTTATGTGGAATTGTTGACATAAACCTGTCATCGATCTATTGTTGAGATTGGTACCATTGTCGGTGATGATTGACTCAGGAACTCCATATCGGGCTATTATGTCCCTCTTTAAGAAGCGGACTATTACCCCTTTTGTGACATTGATATACGATGAAGCTTCTACCCATTTGGTGAAGTAATCAATTGCTACCAGTATAAATCTGTGGCCGTTGGATGCCGTTGGAGTGATAGGGCCTATTATGTCGATCCCCCACATGGAGAAAGGCCATGGCGCCGATAACAAATGTAGCTCGTTGGGTGGAGCATTTATCCGGTTTGCGTATACTTGGCATAGATGACAGTGCTTGACATGCCTTATGCAATCCGATTCCATGGTTAACCAGTAATACCCTAACCTCATGATTTTTTGGGCCAACATGTAGCCATTCATATGAGGTCCACATACCCCTTCATGCACTTCCTTCATGAGTTCGCATGCTTCGTCCTTGTCCACACATCTCAACAGGGTGGTATCAAATGATCTCTTGTAGAGTATGGACCCACTTAATAAGAAATGGCTTGCCAACCTCCTGAGCGTTCTTTGGTCATTCTTGCTAGCCATTTCAGGGTATTTACCTTCTTGGAGAAAGGTCTTGATGTCGTGATACCAGAGCTTATCATCTTGTATCTTTTCAATTGTCAAACAATAAGCGGGCCGACTTTCAACGTCTATTTTTATCGGGTGAACTTCGGCTCCCCCTGTTATTTGAACCATGGATGCTAATGTGGCTAGGGCATCTGCGAACTGATTCTGAGTTCTCGGGATATACGTGAAGGTGATTGCCTTAAACTCCTCAATTAGCTCTGTCAAGTGTTGATGGTACGGTACCAATTTAGGGTCTTTAGTTTTGTATTCCCCTCTTGTTTGTAGTATGATGAGCGACGAGTCCCCGTATACCTCTAATTCGCGGATTCCCATTTGGTAGGCCATCTTGAGGCTAAGAATACATGCTTCATATTCCGCGATATTATTGGTATAGAGAAATGATAGCCTCGCCGCTGCAGGGAATTGAGTGCCGTCTGGGGATATCGATACTGCCCCAACCCCACAACTGACTACATTGGCATCCCCGTCAAAAAACAATTTCCGCTTAGCATTCTGCTCTCTCCCAGAGCCTTCTATCGGTATGTCTTCTACTGTTAATATGTTCTCGTTCGGGAATTGGACTTGTATTTCTTGGGTACCTGTCTCGACAGGGTGTTCGGCCAGCTGATCGGCTAAGGCTTGCCCCTTTATCGAGTTCTGATGCACATGTGTGATGTCGAACTCGGATAGAAGCATTTGCCATTTAGATATTCTCCCCATCAATGCTGGCTTCTCTGCCAGGTATTTTAAGGGATCATGTCTTGTCAACAGCTCAATATGGTAATAAAGAGTATATTGCCTTAATCGATGCATGACCCAAATTAACGCACAACACGTCTTCTCCACCTCTGAGTACCTCTGTTCCCCATCAGTGAACTTCTTGCTCAGATAATATATGGGACGTTCTCTTCCCTCTTCGTCTTTCTGCCCTAGCACACATCCCATGGATTCGGGGAGTATGGTGAGGTATAAGAATAAAGGTTTTCCTTGTTTCGGGACTATCAAGACCGGGGGTTTTGTAAGATAGTCTTTGATCGTCCTGAACGCTTCTTCACATTCGTTGTCCCATTCTATTGTGGCGTTTTTCTTCAACAGACGGAATAGCGGCCGACACTTATCAATGAGTTGTGAGATAAACCGAGCTATATAATTTAACCTCCCTAGCAAGCTTCTTACTTCTTTAACGAAGCGTAGGGAAGGTAACTCTAATATGGACTTTACCTTGGCAGGGTCAATCTTAATGCCCTCCTGGCTGATGACGAACCCTAACAATTTCCCCGTTGTAACCCCGAAAGTACATTTTTCCAGGTTTAACTTAAGCTGGAATTTTCTCAGTCGTTCAAACAACTTTCTCAGGATATCTACATGACTTTCTCCTTCTTTGGATTTAGCTATCATGTTGTCGACATATACCTTAACCTCACGATGCATCATGTCGTGAAGTATGGCGACCATGGCTCTCTGATACGTTGCCCCGGCGTTTTTCAGACCGAAGGGCATGACTTTGTAACAGAAAGTTCCCCACGTCGTGATGAAGGTTGTTTTGGTTTTGTCCTCCTCGGCCATTTTTATTTGATTGTATCCTGAGAAACCGTCCATGAATGAGAAGAGATGGTTTCCCGCGGTGTTATCCACTAGAACATCAATATGAGGTAGGGGGAAGTTATCCTTTGGCGTGGCTTGGTTTAAGTCCCGAAAGTCTACACATACGCGCACTTTTCCATTCTTTTTCATGACGGGGACTATATTTGCCACCCATTCTGGGTAATCGGATACTTCGATGAACCCTACTTCTAGTAGCTTCTTGACTTCTTCTTTGATTTTTAGCAAGATGTCAGGCCTAAATCTTCTTAGTTTTTGTTTTTTAGGTTTGACATCTTCCTTTGTGGGAAGCCGGTGAATTACTCTCGATTGGTCTAGCCCTGGCATGTCACCATATGACCAGGCAAACACATCTGCATATTCGATTAATAGCTCGGTTATCTCACATTTTTGCTCGGCACTCAAACTGGTCCCGATTTTGAGGTTCTTAGGGTTGGCGATGCTTCTTAGATTTACTGTCTCCAAAGGCTCGTCGATCGAGATTCCGCTTTATTCATGTTTTAGCCAATTTTCTTGTATTATTTCATGGTCTAAAATATCGTCTTCAACAACTGACCCAGCAGCGTTGGAAACGATATCGACGTTTTTGCGTTCTACCTGCGCGAAATATCCCTGATGTTCGATGGTGGGAGATCTGAGTGACATAAAAAATGAAATCATATATATATATAAAGACAAACTGCAATGGAAATCGATAAATAGTCTTAATAAAATTTGTTTAGTAATTTTTCTCTAATCTTGAGCTAACCTAGCGCTACTGATAGGACAACAAAACCAGTTGTTCAAAGCCGTATACTGGTTGGACGTGCGGGAGATTAATTCTCCTTTGTTGTCCTCTTTGTTCATCTGAAGCGCTTGAATGGTATTTGCCCTTCGGAAAGATTGTTGGAGAGGTGGTATGCTCATCCGGGTGTCAATCAGCTTCCCCTTCATTTGGCCTTTAATACTCCTTACTTGTGCTTCTTCCGCGGCCGTGGGAACATATCCCAGTCCGAAGGTCCCGTGCTGCCCCTCTTTAAAATGATGGCCCTCCTTGCTGGTCACCATGTTTACTTCGTTGAAAATCTGCAACCCCAAGTCTTCTGAACCTTCATCCCCGATGTAAGGTATGGCAGTCTCTTTGTATATGGCATACTCCTGCTCGCCCAGTACCATGACTATTTGCCCATTCGTGATGAATTTGACCTTTTGGTGGAGACTGGAGGGAATGGCACCAGCAGCATGTATCCAGGGTCGTCCCAAGAGCAGGTTAAAAGACCTTGGGATATCGATGACCTGGAAGGAGATGTGGAATACTTGTGGACCGATTTCCACGGGCAGGCTCACTTCCCCCACAATGTCTCTCTTCGACCCGTCGAAGGCTCTGACCACTGTGGAGCTAGGTTTTATGTTGCTTGGATCGACCCCCAATAAGTCAAGTGTTGCCAATAGGCAGACGTTGAGGGATGATCCGTTGTCGATAAGTACCCGGGAGACAATGGTATCATTGCACCGGACCACTATGAATAGTGGCTTGGTATGCTTGTCTCCCTCTTCTCCTAGCTCCTCTGGAGAGAAAAATATTTGATCTGTGGTAAAGATAGAGTTTGCCACGTGATCCATCTTGTCTACGGCAATGCCTTCCGGGACTTGAATCATTTTTAGCACTTTAAAGAGTGCTTCCCTGTAGGGCTCAGACGTGGTAAGAAGGCCCATGAGAGATATCTGCGCTGGAACTTTATTCAGTTGTTCCATGATCTTGTATTCGCTGGCCTTTACCATCTTCGTAAATGCAGCAAGACCCTCTTCCTCTTCCTCCGTTTTCTTCGCACTGGGTTCTTCAGTCGGGCTCTTATACTTTGGATCGTATAATCTCCCAGAGCGGGTGATACCTCCCACTATAGGAGGTTGCTCTTGTTCGAGAGCCCAATAGTCGAATGGTGCAGCCTTGTAATTCTCTACCGGGGTGGGAACATTGAATACATACCTTTTCCTCGGGATTTGTAACTCGACTGATTGTTCCCCATAGCATTGTATAACCCGGGTTTCCGATGAGAGTTGATCATGTTGATAGTCTTTCCTTCTTCCTTTGCCGGGTTGTCTTCCTTCTCAAATTCCGATCCCCATCCACTAGGTGGCCCCTGCTCAGTCGGAGTATAAGAATAGTCCACCACATACTGAAACCTTCCGTGTGATTCCCCTAAAGTACCAACCGCCGGGTCTCCGGCTAACCACCTCCTCTTAATGTGTGCCTTTGGAGTCTCTCCTAGAGCTTGGTGGTATTGCTTCTTCTGTTGCTCAGTCGGATTCTGTTTAAGGGCTTCTTTTGGGGCCGACTCTTCCGACGTGATCATGTTGATGGTGGGCCTGTGATTGGGCAGCGGATTGGTGTTGACATTGGGCGTTGGGGCGTTCACGAAATCCAATTGTATGATCCCTGCATCAATTAGGTCTTGGATTTTGTGTCGGAGCCTCCAACACCTATCTGTGGAATGCCCCTCTTGACCCATGTGGTAATCACACTTGAGGCTCGAGTCGAAATTCTTAGGCTTGTATCTGTCGTTGGGGATCTCAAAGCTAATCAAGTTGTCTGCCCTTAACCGAGCGAAAACCTAGCTAAGCGGTACGGGATTGGAGTGAACTGCCTCGGGGCCTTGGCGGCCTGGGTTTGTCCTGTCGTAGGTTGCCGGGTCGGGGCGCTCGTGGTCTGGAAAGTTACCCGAGTCCCCGGTCTTTCTGCCTGTACTGTACTGACTGTAGGCTCCTTAACTCTGTTTCCTCCCAGGGGCCTCTATGTTGGTGTAACCCTAGAAGGCTCCATTGATTGGAGTCTACCGGTGGAGATGGCATTCTCGATCCTACACCCCGCAGCTACCACCTCTGCGAAACTGGAGGAAGTCTGGCCCACCAGATGTGAAAAGTAGGTTTTGTCCAATGTATTGACAAATATGGATGTCAATTCCTTTTCGGACATCGGAGTGGCTACCCTGGCGGCTTGGGCCCTCCAACGCTGAGCATATTCCTTGAACGGCTCAGCCTGTCTTTTCCTGAGACTCCCCAGGTCAATTACAAATGAGGCGACTTCAATGTTAAACTTGTATTGATCATAAAGGCCCGGGCTAGCTTTTCCCAGGTGTTGACAACGTTGAAGTCGAGGTGAGCATACCAGACCAATGCGGGGCCGGTGAGGTTGTCCTGGAAGGTCTGGAGCATGAGTTGATCGTATTGAGCATACTTGCTCATCCTCCGGGCATATAGCCTGGTATGCATCTTGGGGCAGCTGGTCCCATCATACTTTTCAAAATCTGGGGTTTTGAACTTGTCTGGGTATGCCTCTTCTCTGTATGCTGGCAGGTTAGTGATTCCGGCCTGTTCAAAACCGTCAGGGCCTTCGATAGTTTTCATCTTATCACTGAGCTGCTGGAAGAGTCGTTTTTCCATTTCCTTTTGTCTCTCTTCCATTTCCTTCTTTAGATCATCAGAGGTCGGCCCCTGACTGACCTTCGGCTCATACTCGAAGGCCGGGTTAAGGTGGGAATTGATTTCTTCGTACTCCGAAGGCTGTCCCTCCACTGCTTTTCCCTTCCTGGCCCCTGAATATTCTTCCTGGGTTGGCTGGGTGTTCCGCAGGAGGCCGATGCTTTCAGTCAAGAGGTGAACCTGGGCAGCCAGTTGTTGGACCGTTTGCTCTAGGGATATGATCCTAGAGTCTGAGGCAGCTTCAGCGTTGGTGTTGTTGCGGTTGTCACTGTTGTTGGCCATTTTTGCTCTTGAGCACGTGAGGACTGGGCTTCTGGGTGGGTTCGGTTGCTTGGAAGCTATTTTGATACCTGGACGTGCATTTTTTATTTTAGCGTAATGGATGTAAGAATGATATGCATGGTGTCACACAGATGCTAAAAAGTAAAAGGGTTGACAACTTGATTGAAAATGTAATACTGAAATTTTATTAATATTGACAATCTTGGAGTTCAAGGATCAAAATAAAGGATTACAAATAATGCTCTATTTCCTAGCTTTCTTAGTCTTCTGTTGCGGAGGCTCAGATTTCCCGTTGATGACGGCTTCTAGCTCTTTGACTTTGGCTTGGCACTTCTCCAATTGTGCTTCCAAGGCCTTGTTCCTCTGGTCAGATTCCTTGAAGCGTCCCTTCCAAATGTCTTTCTTATAGTCTGCAGCTTCGAAGTATACTTCCATCCGGGCCTTGACCTGCTTCAGGTAGATCTCTGTCTCTGGATTGATCCTATCTGGTCTTGGCTGGGTGACGTCTGGAACCCGGTATGCTCTTTCCCCTGTCTGGTATAGCTGGCGGATTACGAACTCTCTGGTGGCTCGGTGTTTTCCCACTTCGCCATCTAGCTCCCCGAGGTCTATGTTTGGGTTTTCGATTCTGGCTTCCTAAAGTGCTTTGACCTCTGCCAGCTTAGCAAATTTCTCGGCTACCAGCATGTTCGGATCTTGATACTCAAAGGTGATTGCTTCGAGCGAGGGCCGATAAACTATGTCTTGGATGGTACCGAATTGGCGGACCACTGAGTTTGGGTGATATCCAATACATCCATTGATCTCGATTAACGGCACTGCTTGGAAATTACTGCAAGTCAAAATGATTTTATCGCAGCAACTCCACCTGGCTGTCCATAGGATATCTTCAGCGCTAAGGCTTCTAAGTAGATCCACCCAACTGTGGCTGGTAATATCGTCAGGTAGCTTCACCTTTTCTATACAGGAATCCACCAGATCCACCTATTGGGCTAGGGTTTTCCTGACAATGTTCAGTCCGAAGCACTTAAGGTGGCTTACGAACCATATTAGTAGAAGGTTGATGCTAGAGCGGAGGATCCCATGGCCCTTCTTCTTAAGGAAATTTAAGTTCCGGATTTGTTCCGCCAGTAGAGCCGGGATGTACGATCTCCCTTCCAGGAATTGGGTCACTAGCTCTGCAACCCGATAGTGAATGTAGAAAGTTCCAGTGGGAAAGAGTATGGTGGCGAAGGCTGTCAAGATGAAGGCATTCACCCTTCTCTGCTTGTAAGTCTTGGGGTCCCCACATAAGATGTCTTTTTTATCCCCATTGTCCTCTTGGGCGATGAACCAGGCTTCTAAGTCGTCTATGCGTATGCAGTACCCATTACAGTCTGCCAAGGCTTTATTGACTGCTGTTTTGCGGATGCCCAGTAGTCTGCTGAATGTACCGGCTGGCCTGGCCTCGAGGTCTGGCATGTAGATCTGCTCGGTTAGCGCTGGAGCCTGTAGCAACTGGGTGTACTCCTCCAGGGTAGGGGTGATCTCATGTGGCCCGATAAAGAAAGCTGCGGGCTCAATCTCCCATAACTGAAGCATGGCCCTGACCATAGGTAAATTCGCCTCTGTCTTAGTCAGTGAGAGGATGGGGCCGATCTTCTGCTGGATGAAGGCCTGCTCCTCTGGGTTGTACAAGGTGAACCAATGGTCCAGTACCAATTTTGGGTCCAAAGGTTTGTACACCCGAATCTCTTTGCGGAGGAGGCGGTTGACTACACTGCTAGCCATCTATTACAATAGGAAAACAGCCTAATTACAAATAGAACTATGAAAGTGTTACAGGGAAATAGTCCTGAACTCCGAGGACAAAATAACAAACCATTACATTGTCATCAAATTGTCAACCCTTCGTATGATGTTATGTATGCAAGTAGGTTGGTTCTAACTGGTTCCCGAGCTCTATTGCCTCCCGCATTCTCGGAGAAATGGATCTCAGGCCATATCGAAGCATAGGGTGGGGTAGCCTAATCGGTCCCGAACGGTGAATCAACTCACTTCGCCCGAAACCTACATAATGGCTCCCTGTCTTAGGTTTCTAGGACGGTCCGGGTTCGACCGCATCTACTCACACGAACATATGTATGCATGCAACACCCCCACAGTAAAAATCTAACTAAATCCTGCAAAATTAGTAACAGAGTAATAATTTGAAACACACATTTTTTAAAGATATTAGCTTGGAGAGATTCAGGTGGCTAGCCTGCTGGTATAGATCCCCAGTGGAGTCTTAGTGATGTCGAGTCTAATTTTTGAATTCCCATTCCTAATCCGATCTATACTAGACCCTATGCTCATCTAATCTAGATCCTCGACTTGAGTTAGGAATTTCGTTTGATTTTTGGAGTCGCCACCCAACTGTTGTTGGGAAAATTGAATTAAGACTAAAGGAGCGGATTAGTCTTAATTTGGACTACTAGTCGTCGTTATTTCCTCTTCTCGTTTTTGTGAGAAGAGAAAAAGGGAAAACCAGAGTTTCTAAGTCCGGAGGCTAACCTATTAAAACCTTTTACGGTTACCACCTAATCTCTCAAAGTTGTTCATCTTTAGAAATGTGTTTCATTGTGTTTTTGTTACTTTTATTACGTTTTTGAATTTATTTCGAGAAAAAGGATTTTTCACTCATTTTAGGGGTTGACCCGAATGGGTGCCTACGTACCTGCTACTCATGATCAAACAAGCCGTAGTTCGCTTTTTGAAAAAACTTTAAATTTGTTGGTGAATTTTAATTTTTGAAATTTCTTATGATATATGTTCTTTACATTTTTTTGGAATTTTTCTAAAAAATCTCTAAGCCTAAGCTTTGACTTTATTTTGAAAATAATTTTTTTTGGGAAAACATCAATTTTGAATTTATTTGAAGAAAATAATTTTTCTAAGTGCTAAAACTTAATTTTTTCTATTTTTCATAATTTTTGAATTTTTTTTATTAATTTTTATGATTTTTATGATTTTTGTGATTTTTGATTTTTGTTGAAAATTTTATCCTAAGTTTATTTTCTATCCTATTTTGAAATCTAAAATTTATTATTATTTTCCTAATATTTTTATTGTTTTTTCTACATTTTTATTTTTATTTTTATTTTATTTCTCCTTATTTCCTATTTTCTATTTTCTATTTTCTATTTTCTACATTATTAAATTCTAGAAAAATATAATTTCTACATTTTCCTATTTATTGAAAATATAAATAAATAAATGGCTAACAAAATAATAAATAATAATAAATAAATTCAGAATAATCAAATAAACAAAATAAATAATAATAAAAAATCTGGAAAATCCAACTTACCTGGATCCGGGTCGGTGCGTGGGTCGGGTCGGTCGGGTCGGATCGGTCGGAGACGGCGGCGGGGTTGGCTCGTTCACGGCGTTCCGGTGGTCGTTTGCGGCGGGTGAAGTGTCGAATCCTAGCTTCTTGAGGGTGCTGAATCCGATGGTGGTGGTGGCTTACTCCCAGAACGTCTCCTTGCGGTGGCTCAAATCCGATCGATGGTCGCGGCTCCAAGCTTCTCCGGCGTACTCCGATTTGCTCCTTCCTCTCTCTTTCTCTCTCTTTTTCTTCGTTTTTCTTCGTGCTCTGGCTTCCTCCTATTCTCCTCTATTTATAGGCACCTCGAACTCCTCTTGGATAAGCTCGAATCGGCCGATTTAGATAAACCCATATTTTTCCGTTTCTTAGATTCAATTTTATCCCGGCGATTTGATGTTAATCTCTTGTGTTCCTTTGGTTTATCTGATGGATTTGGCCTTATCTTGACTTTAATCTAGAAGATTAAAAAGAAAACGGACGATTTCGCCTTCGTCGGACTTCTGTCGGATTTTTTTTCCTCCAGCTGGGCTCGCGAAGAAGACGATCACACGCGACGCGCGTGACTTCCCTCGGCCAATCACATGCTGCCACGTGGCAGCTCCAAGGAAAAAAACGAAAAATTTTGCCGAGCGCCTGCGGGGATTCGAACTCGCGACCTTCAACCTTCACACGGTTCCCATGCGCACACACGAACCAGCTAAGCTGGCCCAATTTCCCGATTTTATTTACATCGCAAATTGTACATATGCGATGCAATTTTTTTATTTTTTTGTATTTTTTGAAATTTCAAAAATTTGTAAAAATTGTTTATTATCCATTATTGCTATTTCTGAAATCATTTTTCAAAATTGAAGTGTTTTCCTATTTATTTTTATTTTTTTGAATATTTTTATTGTTTATGGAAAATTAGGGAAAAATTGGGAAAAATTGAAAATTGATTATTATTGAAAATTATTGACTCCTAGGGCAAAAATGGGGTGTTTACAAGTGACAATTGTTTTTTGTCGAGATACTACATTTATAGGCAGATTTTGGGCAAGCTAACATAGTGCTCTAGGCACTAGATTGTAGTTCAACACACTTTCCATCCTTAGATAGATAGGCAATCAAAGCAAACTATACAAATTCTAAAAGATATATTAAGGGCTTATGTTTTAGATTTTGGAGGAAATTGGGACGAACACCTATCTCTAGTTGAATTTACCTAAAATAATAGATATCAAGCAACAATTTAGATGGTGCCATATGAAGCTTTATATGGAAGGGAATGTAGGTCACTTTTACACTAGGATGAGGTAAGAGAAAGAAAGGTGTTGGGACCTAAGTTGGTGTAGGAGGTTGTGGATAAAGTGATGTTAACTAAATAGAGGATGCTAATGGCTCAAAGTCGCTAGAAGAGTTATGCTAATAGAAGATGATGACCACTAGAATTTGAAGAGGGGGATCATGTGTTACTGAGGATATCACTAACTAAAGGTGTTATTTGATTCAGTTTAAGAGGAAAATTAAAACCTAAATATGTTAGTCCTTTTATGGTTTTGGAGAAAATTGGTAACGTCTCTTACAAGTTAGCCTTACCACCTAACTTGGTAAGAGTATATGATGTTTTTCATGTATCTACGTTACAAAAGTTTGTAGCAAACTCAGACCAAGTCACAGCTCTTAAACCTTTGGATGTACAATCAAATCTCACTACCATGAAATAACCCATCTACATGGTAGACACTAAGGAGTAGATATTAAGATGAAAGACAATCCTTTATGTTAAAGTACAATCGAGTAACCAAACAGAACATGAAGCAACTTAGGAACTAAAAGATGAGATGTAAATAAAATATCTAGAACTCTTCCTAGATACAGGTAACTTTCAAGGACATAAGTTTTTCTAAGGAGGAGAAAATGTAAAATACAAAAGAAAATTATATGAAATAATGTTTAAATGAAGAGGCATTAAGGCAATTAGGAATTTTAAGATTAGGCCAATTTAGTCTTTTTAACCTTGGGCTATACATGCCCTTAAGTAACCCTAATGTAACTTTTTCCTCTTATTGAAATTCTTAATCCTCTGTGTCTTTTAAGAGACTTTGATCATCTCAATTCATAACTCAACAAGGAAGAACTCCTTATTTCATATATGTTTAAAGGTAAATGCCTCAACTTAAGTTGATGTTCTGTCCTTTCCTAATGGGGAATCGATCAAAGGCATAACTTGTTGTCAAACTAAGGATTTTGGAAATTTTAGTTAGACACTAAGTTGCTGAATCAGGAACATTTTGAGCAATAGATTCAAATTAAGACGAGCAAGTACTTTAATTTTGTTTAAATTTATAAAATTTGATAGAATTTACATTAGACTTATAGTGTTATCTTAATAGGTGAATGATTGGATGGAGGAAGGGTTGGAAGGGGTGAGAATGGAGAGATTTGAGAGGTTCAGAGGGATACACAGCCAAGGTATGCTGTCGTGTACTTAACCATAAAGATTGTGAGAAGCATTTAGTGAAATGGACCGTACACAACTAGGTACACGGGTGTGTACCTGCCTATGTTGAGTATATGGATGTATACTTGGGTATGTTAAGAGGAACTTTTGTATAGTGAGGTACATGACCATGTACATGGCTTTGTTCCTACTTATGTTCTTGTACATAACTGTGTTGTTTAAGAATATTCCTTAAGTCTTTCTATTTTAATTTTATTCTAATCTTGGTTTGGATTACTTACAGTACAGCTTGAAGAAGGAGAAATAGGTGGCTAATTCTTAATTGAATGATCTAGTGAAGCTTAGGTCTTATTGTAAAGTAGAACTAAGAATCAAATACTGTTTCTTAGCAGGTTGATACGATTCCAAGAGCTAAGATACGAGCGCCGAAGAAAATAAAGTCAATCCGAGCTCTAGGTGGCAGTGCGGGGTCCAAAAAAAGAGGACACAAGCGTCAGGAGGACCCAAGGCGAAGTTCGGCCAACCTTAAGCCGACCTTAAATAAAGGCCGGCCGAGTTAGCTTCAAGGCCACCGGCCTAAATGAAGGCCGCCGGCCTTAGTGCCGGCCTAAATAAAGCCCGTCGGCCTTGAATGGTTTCGCACAAATTTTTTAGAATGATTGTAAACACCCCATTTTTGCCCTAAGGATTAATCATAATCAATTTCCAATTTTCTTTCAATTTTTCCATATTTTTCCCTAATTTAGCAAAAATATGAAAAATATTCAAAAAATAAAAAATAAATAGGAAAACACATCATATTTGAAAAATAATTTCAGAAATGGCAATAATAAGGATTAAATAATTTTTACAAATTTTTGAAATTTCAAAAAATACAAAAAAAATAAAAAATCGCATTGCATATATGCAATTTGCGAAATAAAAAAAATTGCGAATATGGGCTAGCTTAGCTAGTCCGAACCACTGTTAGGCATGCACACCGAAGGTCTGAGGTCTCGAGTTTGAATCCCCCCGCGTGCGCTCGGCAAATTTTTTTTCTTTCTTTTCCCCTGGAGCTACCACGTGGCAGCATGCGATTGGCCGAGAGAAAACACGTGCCTCGCACGTGATCATCTTCTTCCTCGAGCCCAACGAGAGGAAAATCCGGTAGAAGTCCGACGAGGCCAAAAATGCTTGATTTCTTCAAATCTTTCTGGATTTCGATCAATCTAAAACTGAATTATCCAGATAAATGACAAGATTACAACAAATCGACGTCAAATCTGTTGGATAAAATCGAATCCAAAAAACGGAAAAATTCGGATTTCTTCGAATCAAAGATTTAAGCTTATCCAGGGGAGTCTTCCGACTTCTATAAATAGAGGGCAAAGGCGGCAAGCTAAAACACAAATAAAAAGCGAGAGAAAGAGAGAAAAAGGAGAAAATTGGAGCTCGCCGGAGTTGTTCGAAGCCGCGACCGCCGATCAAGTGTTGGGCAACCACCAGGAGGCAGTTCTGAAGCAAACCACCGCCACCGTTAGATTCCTCAACCCCAAGAACCTAGGAATCGACACCTCAACTACTAAAGAAGGCCGCCGGAACGCTGTCAACAAGCACTCCCAGCCGCCGTATCCAATCGACCCAACCCCGACCCACGCACCGACCCGGATCTAGGTAAGTCGGATTTTTTGAATTTTTTTAATATTTTTGTTTATTTATTTATTTGGTTTATTTTATTTATTCCGAATTAATTTATTTAGTTATTTGTTATTTTTTTACTTATTTGTTATTTGTTATTTATATTTCAATAAATAAAAAAATGTTAGAAATTAGATTTTTTTAGGATTTAATGATATAAAAATAAAAATATAATTATAATAATAAAAATAAAAATGTAGAAAATAATAAAATTATTAGAAAAATAATAATAATAATAATTTAGATTTTAAAATAGGATAGATAAAATTCTAGGAGAAATTGTTTTAATAAAAATAAAAAATTCATAAAAATTATGAAAAATTATAAATAATTATAAAAATAATAAAAAATTTATAATAGTAGAAATGAGTTGAAAAATAGAAAAAAAAATGAATTTTATCACTTAGAAAAATCATTTTCTTAAATAAATTCAAAAATTGATGTTTTTCCTTAACATTATTATTTTAAAAAAAAAATCAAATTAAAGATTAAGCTTAGATTTTTTAGAAAAATCCTAAAATGGTAAAAATATAAATCAAAAGAGATTTCACAATTAAAATTCACAAACACTTAAAGTTTTCAAGAAAAGCGAACTACGACTTGTTTGATCCTGAATAGCAGATACGTAGGCACCCATTTGGGACAAAATTAAAAAGAATAAAAAATCCTTTTCTTAGAATAATTCAAAAACACAATAAAAAGCAACAAAAATAAAATAAAAGACATTTCTAGAGAGGGAGTAAATTTTAGGAGATTAGGTGGTAACCTTAGGGTTTTAATAGGTTAGCCTCCGAACTTAGAAACTCTGGTTTTCCCTTTTCCTCTTTTCACAAAAATGAGAAGAGGAAATCACAACGACTAGTGGTCCAAATTAAGACTAATCCGCTCCATTAGTCTTAATTCAATCTTTCCCAACAATAGTTGGGTGGCGACTCCAAAAATAAACGAAATTCCTAACTCAAGTCGAGGATCTATATTAGATGAACATAGGGTCTAGTCTAGATCGGATTAGGAATGGGAAATCAAAAATTAGACTCGACAGGATGGCGACTCCACTGGGGAATCATTCCAGTAGGCTAGCCACCTGAATCTCCTCAAATTGTTCCTTTTTAAGAAATGTCTTTTGATTATTATTCTGTTGCTAACTTTTCAAGGATTAGCTTAGTTTATAATTCAGTTTTTTTTACTGTTGGGTCCGCATGCATGCATTTGTGTGAATAGATGTGGTCAAACCCGGACCGTCCTAGGACCCTAAGACGGGGAGCCATTGTGCAGGTTTCGGGCGAATTGAGTTGATCACCGTTCGGGACCGATTAGGCTACCCACCCAATGCTTCGATATGGCTTGAGGTCCATTTCTCCGAGAATGCGGGAGGCTATAAAGCTTAGAGACCACTTAGAACCAACCTATTTGCATACATAAAGTCATGGGTTGACAATTGACGATGATGTAATATTTGTTGTTTTGTTCATGGAGTTCAAATCTATTTCCCTGTAATATTATCATAGTTCTGATTGTAATTAGGAAATTTCTGTTATAATAGATGGCTAGTACCGCAGTTGATCGCCTCCTCCGCAAAGAGATCCGGGTGTATAAACCTTTGGACCCAAAGTTGGTGCTGGACCACTAGTTCACCTTATACAATCTGGACGAGCAAGCCTTCATCCAGCAGAAATAGGGCCCATCCTCTCACTAACAAAGATAGAGGTGAACTTGCCCTTGGTACGGGCCATGCTCCACTTATGGGAAGTAGAGCCCACAACTTTCTTCATTGGGCCACACGACATCATTCCCACTCAAGACCCAAAGCCAGAGTCGAAGAACTAGAAGCCGTCATCAACAGGAAGCCTGAGTCTCCACAACAAAAGACTAAGAGAGCTAGGAAATAGATTTTCATTATAATCTTTTATTTGTTTTCTTTGAGTATCGAACTCCAAAATTTTCAATATTAATAAAAGTAAAGTTTCAATATTACATCGTCAATCAATTGTCGACCCTTTTATTTTTAGCATCTGTGTGACATATGCATAGCATTTGCATACATTATACTAAAAAAAAAATGCGCGCTAGGTATCAAGATAGCTCCTAAACAACCGAACCCTCCTAGAAGCCCAATTTGCACACGTTCAAGAACAAAGATGGCAAACAGCAGCGGCAACCGCAATAACACAAATGCTGATGCTGCCTCAGACTCTAGGATCGTATCCCTAGAACAAACGGTCCAACAGTTAGCTGCCCAGGTTCACCTCTTGACTGAAAGCATTAGCCTCCTTTGCACCACTCAGCCCACCCAAGAAGAGCATTTAGGGGCTAGGAAAGGGAAAACAGTGGAAGGACAGCCTCCAGAATATGAAGAAATCAATTCCCACCTTAACCCGGCCTTCGAGTATGAGCCGAGGATCAACCAAGGTCCAACCTCTGATGACTTGAAGAGAGAGATGGAAGAGAGACAGAAAGAGATGGAGAAGAGACTCTTTCAGCAGCTCCACGACAAAATAAAAACAATTGAGGGTCCTTATGGTTTCGAGCAAGCCAGAATCACCAGTCTGCCAGTACACGGGGAAGAGGTATACCCTGGGAAGTTCAAGACCCCGGAGTTTGAAAAGTATAATGGGACTGGGTGCCCCAAAATGCATACAAGGCTATATGCCCGAAAGATGAGCAAATATGCTCAGTACGACCAACTCATGATCCAGACTTTCCAAGACAGCCTCACGGGCCCCGCATTGGTCTAGTACGCCCACCTAGACTTCAATCATGTCAACACCTAGGAAAGGCTAGCTCGGGTGTTCTATGACCAGTACAAGTTCAATATTGAGGTCGCCCCCTCTATGATTGATCTAGGGAGTCTCTGGAAAAGACATATTGAGCCGTTTAAGGAGTATGCTCAACGTTGGAGAGCCTAGGCCGCTAAAGTAGCAACCCCAATCTCTGAGAAGGACTTGACATCCATATTTGTCAACACCCTAGACAAGACCTACGTTTCACATCAGGTAGGCCAGACCTCATCCAGCTTTGCAGAGGTGGTAGCTGCAGGGTGCCGGATTGAAAGTGCCATCACCACCGGTAGACTCCAAACAATGGATTCTCCCAGATTCTCCCAGGGTTACACCAACACAAAGGCCCTTAGGAGGTAACAGAGCCGAAGAGTCTACTGTTAGCACGGTCCATCCTGGCAAGGCACAAAAGGTCGGAACTCGTGTGACATTTTAGATCACAAGTACCCCAGCCCAGCACTCCACGATAAGTCATAACCAGGCCACCAGGGTCCTAAGGCAATTCACTCTAATTCCTATCCCGCTTAGTCAGGTCTTTGCTCGGTTGCGGGCGGACGACTTGATCAGCTTCGAAATCCCCAACGACCGGTACAAGCCCAGGAACTTCGACTCGAACCTCAAATGTGACAACCATATGGGTCAAGAGGGGCATTCTACAGATAGATGCTGGAGGCTCCGGCACAAAATCCAAGACTAAATCGACGCAGGAATTGTACAGCTGGACTTTGTGAACACCCCAGCACCCAATCTCAACACCAACTCGCTGCTCAATCATAAGCCCACCATCAACATGATCACATCTGAGGAGTCAGCTCCCAAAAAAGCCCCTAAGCAGAAGACGACAGACCAACAGAAAAAGCAATCCCATCAAGCTCCAGAGAAAACCCCAAAGTCACATATCAAAAGAAAATGGTTAGCTGGAGACCCAACAGTCGGAAATTTGGGGGAATCACATGGGAGATTCGAGTACTTGGTGAACTACTCTTATACCCCGACGGTATATGGGCCACCTTGCGAATGGGGGCTAGAGTTTGAGAAGGAGGACAACCCGTCGAAGGAAGAGGAGAAGACTATAAACATGATCAATTCTCATCAGAAGCCTAGGGTTATAAAATGCTATGAGGGACAGTCAACCGAGATACAGATCCCGAAGAAAAGATATGTATTTAATGTCCCAATATTGGTAGAGAGGTATAAGGCTGCACCTTTCGACTATCAGACCCACGAACAAGAGCGACCTCCTATGGTGGGAGGAATCACCCGCTCTGGGAGAATATATGACCCAAAATATAAAGCCCCGACTAAAGAGCCCAACATGGAGAAAGGAGAGGAAGAGGAAGAGGGGCTCGCTGCATTTACAAAGATGGTCAAAATGAGTGAATACAAGATAATGGAACAGCTAAATAAAGTTCCAGCACAAACATCACTCATAGGCCTTCTTACAGCCTCTGAGCCCCATAGGGAAGCACTCTTCAAAGTGCTCAAATAGATTCGGGTCCCAGAAGGCATCGCTACAGATAAAATAAGTCATGTGGCAGATTCAATTTTCATAATGGACCAGATATCTTTCTCTCCGGAAGAGTTAGGAGAGGAGAGAGACCAACATACAAAACCACTATTCATAGTGGTAAGGTGCAACGACACGATTGTCTCCCGAGTACTCATCGACAATAGATCGTCCCTCAACGTTTGCCCGTTGGCTACCCTCAACTTATTGGGGGTCGATCCAAGCAATATGAAACCTAGCTCAATGGTGGTCAGAGCTTTTGATGGGTCAAAAAGAGATATAGTATGGGGAGATAAACCTACTAGTAGAGATTGGTCCACAAGTATTCCACATATCTTTCCAAGTCCTTGACATCCCAAGATCTTTCAACCTACTCTTGGGAAGGCCCTGGATACATGCTGCTGGAGCCATCCCCTCTAGTCTCCACTAAAGGGTCAAATTTATTGCAAGTGGCCAGATAGTCACTGTGCTGGGCGAGCAGGATTACGCCATATACAAAAAAACTGCCATACCATATATTGGGGAGGATGCTTCAAAAGACCTTGGTCTCCAAATATTTAATGAGGTGAACGTGGTGACCAGCAAGGAGGGCCATCAGTTTAAGGATGGGCAGCAAGGGATGTTTGGACTAGGGTACGTTCCTACAGCCAGGGAAGAAGCACAAGCAAGAGGTGTCAAAGGCAGAATGAAGGAAAAGCCAAGCAACACCCCGATGTGCATTCCACCCCTCCAACAATCTTTCCGAAAAGCAAATATCATTCAAGAGCCTTGGATAAGCGAAGGTGACGTCAGCAATGGGAGCCCAAAACCTCACACGTCTAATTAGCATCCAGCTATGAATAATTGGTTTCGTTATCCCATCAATAGCTCTAGGTCAGCTCAATGATAGAGAACGATCAATTGAAAATATTTTATTGAGACTCTTTATTAATTCAATTACAGTCTGTTTTGCTTATATATATGCTTTCATTTTACTTTACCCAGATCTCCTACCATCGAACAACAGGGATATTTCGCGTAGGTAGAAAATAAAAACGCTAATATCATTTCCAACACTACTGGGTCAGTTGTTGAAGGCGATATCCTTGACAATGAAATAATACAAGAAAATTGGCAAAAACATGAACAAAGTGGAATTTCAATTGACGAGCCGGTGGAGACAGTAAATATAGGAAGCATGGAAAAACCTAAAAACCTCAAAATCGGGACCAGTTTAAGTACTGAGTAAAAGTGTGAGATAACCGAGCTATTAATAGAATATGCAGATGTATTCGCCTGGTCATATGGTGACATGCCAGGACTAGACCAATCAATAGTGGTTCATAGACTTCCCACAAGGGAAGATGTCAAACCTAAAAAACAAAAATTGAGAAGATTTAGGCTTGACATCTTACTAAAGATTAAGGAAGAAGTCAAGAAACTGCTAGAAGTAGGGTTCATCGAAGTGTCCGATTACCCAAAATGGGTAACAAATATAGTCCCTATTATGAAAAAGAATGGAAAAGTACGCGTATGCATAGACTTCCGGGACTTAAACCAAGCTACGCCAAAGGATAGCTTCCCCCTAGTGGACAACACTGCGGGAAACCATCTTTTCTCATTCATGGATGGTTTCTCAAGATATAATCAAATAAAAATGGCTAAAGAAGATAAAACCAAAACGACTTTCATCACAACATGGGGAACTTTCTATTACAAAGTCATGCCCTTCGCTTTGAAAAACGCCGGGGCGACGTATCAGAGAGCCATGGTCGCAATACTTCATGACATGATGCATTGAGAGGTCGAAGTATACGTCGACGACATGATAGCCAAATCTAAAGAGGGAGAAAGCCATATAGATTTCCTGAGGAAATTGTTTAAACGACTGAGAAAATTCCAGCTCAAGTTAAACCTAGAGAAATGCACTTTAGGGGTCACAACGGGGAAATTGTTAGGGTTTGTCATAATCCAGGAAGGCATTAAAATCGACCCTAACAAAGTAAAGTCTATGTTAGAGTTACCTTCCCCACGCTCCGTTAAAGAAGTAAGAAGCTTGCTGGGAAGGTTAAATTACATAACTCTTTTTATCTCACAGCTCACCGATAAGTGCCGACCACTATTCCGTCTGTTCAAAAAGAATGCCACAATAAAATGGGACGACGAATGCGAAGAAGCATTCAGGCCAATCAAAGATTACCTTATAAAACCTCCGGTCTTGATAGTCCCAAAACAAGGGAAGCCCTTATTCTTATACCTCACTATACTCCCTGAATCCATGGGTTGTGTATTGGGGTAAAAAGATGAAGAGGGAAGAGAGCGTTCCATATATTATTTGAGCAAGAAATTCACATATGGGAAACAAAGGTACTCAGAGGTGGAGAAGACTTGTTGCGCTCTAATTTGGGTCATGCATCAATTAAGGCAATACACCATTTACTATCATATTGAGCTGCTAACAAGACATGATCCCTTGAAATACTTGGTAGAGAAACCATCTTTGATAGGGAAAATCTCTAAATGGCAAATGCTCTTATCAGAGTTTGACATCATGTACATGAATCAGAACTCAATGAAAGGGCAAGCCTTAGCCAACCAATTGGTAGAACACCCTGTCGAGACAGATTCCCAAGAAATACAAGCCCAATTCCTGGACGAAAATATATTAACAATGAAAGATATACCGGTAGAAGACCGTGGGATAAAGCAGAACGCTAAGTGAAAAATGTTTTTCGATGGAGCTGCCAACGTATTCGATTGCGGGATCGGGGTAGTGTTGATATCCTCAAACGGCACACAATTCCCTACAGCAACAAGACTCACATTTCCATATACCAATAATATCGCGAAATATAAGGCATGCATTCTGGGCCTCAAAATGGCCTGCCAAATGGAAATCCGCGAATTAGAGGTATACGGGGATTCGTCGCTCATCATACTACAGACAAGAGGGGAATACAAGACTAAAGACCCCAAACTGGTACCATATCATCAACATTTGACGGAGCTAATCGAAGAATTTGAGGCAATCACTTTCACATATATCCCAGGAACTTAGAATCAGTTTACAGATGCACTCGCCACACTAGCATCTATGATCCAAATAACAGGGGGAGCCGAAGTCCAACCGATGAAAATAGACATCGAAACCGACCCGCCTACTGTTTAACAATTGAAAAAGCGCAAGACGACAAGCCCTGGTATCACGACATCAAGACCTTTCTCTAAGAGAGTAAATACCCTGAAATGGCTAGCAAGAATGACCAAAGAACACTCAGAATGTTAGCAAGCCATTTCTTATTAAGTGGGTCTATACTTTACAAAAGATCATCTGATACCACCTTGTTAAGATGTGTGGACAAAAATGAAGCCTGTGAACTGATGAAAGAGGTACATGAAGGAGTATGTGGACCTCATATGAACAACTACATGTTGGCCCAAAAAATTACGAGGATAGGATACTATTGGTTAACCATGGAATCGGATTGCATAAAGTATGTCAAGCACTGTCATCTGTGTCAAGTATGCACAAACCGGATAAATGCTCCGCCCAACGAGTTGCACTTATTGTCAGCACCATGGCCTTTCTCCATGTGGGGAATCGACATAATTGGCCAAATCACTCCGACAGCATCCAATGGCCACAAATTCATATTGGTAGCAATTGATTACTTCACCAAATGAGTAGAAGCTTCATCATATGCCAATGTCACTAAAGGGGTAATAGTCTGTTTCTTAAAAAGGGACATAATAGCTCGATATGGAGTTCTTGAGTCCATCATCACCGACAACGGTACCAATCTTAATAACAAGACGATGACAGGTTTATGTCAACAATTCCACATAAACCACAGAAATTCAACTCCCTACCGACCTCAAATGAACGGGCAGTAGAAGCAGCTAGCAAGAATATCAAAAAGATCATCGAAAAAATGACAACTACTTACAAAGATTGGCATGAGATGTTGTCATTTGCTCTCATGGCTTATAGGACTTCAATAAGAACATCTATTGGAGCTACCCCATATTCATTGGTATATGGTACGGAAGCAGTGCTACCAGTCGAAGTCGAAATACCATCTTTCAGAATTCTGTTAGAAACTCAGCTAACTGAATCGGACTGGATAAAGAAGAGGCTTGGTCAGCTGAATCTGATTGATGAAAAAAGACTCACTGCACTATGTCATGGCCAATGTTACCAACAAAGGATGGCCCGGGCATTTAACAAGAAGATGAGGCCTCCAAAGAAGGGGATCTAGTGTTAAGGAAGGTTCTCCCGAATGCCCAAGACTCTAGAGGGAAATTCACCCCAAACTATGAAGGCCCCTATGTGGTGAAAAAGGTTCTGTCAGGAGGTGCTTTCATACTGACTCAAATGGATGGTCCGGAATTGAGAGACCCCATTAATACAGATGCTGTAAAGATATACTATCCTTAGGCAAGGGAATTGAAATTTTGCCAATGTTTATGAAAGCCAATATTCAACACAAATTTCATTGAGTCTAGTTTTTATTTTTTACAAGCAAAGTTAATATCTCTAAATGATCGATATTTCCAACCAATTCTCATTACAACCAACATTCCTAAACACATTACCCATCACTTCACCAATGAACGATAAACACTAAAATGATGATGAATCTCAATAAATTTTGTAGTATAATTCTATCTACTTTTGAGCATTAGAACCTAGTGCATTAGTAGGATAACACTACCGGCGAAAGAGCCATGCATACAAAAAAGGAAGGACATCAAGATTTTCAACCCCATGTCAAGATAAGAAGAAGTGAAGCAGAAGCAAACCAGCATGAAGGTTAGGTTGTTTGGTTGCTATCCATGATGAATTGGCAAACATTAAAAAATAAATGACTATCATCCACAGCATCGAATCATTTAACTCAATCAGTAGAAACATGTTCAACAGCATAAGATCAGTCAGCCCATAATGAGGCACTTGGCTAAACCTCCCCTTTAAAAGGTTAGTTAGCCCATATAGGGGCACTTTCCTAGATCTCCTCCTAAGGTCAGCCTATAAAGGCACCTTTCAAGACATTTCTTCCTACCATAGGTTAGTCAACCCACATTTGGCCACTTCCTTAAACATCCTCTCTTAGGGTCAGCCCATAAGGGCACCTTTTTGAGACATTCTGTCATAGGTTAGTTAGCCTATAGAGGGGCACTTTCCTAGATATCCTCTTTTAAGGTCAGCCCACAATGGGGCACTCTCCTAAATATCTTGTCTCAAGGTCAGCCTATAGGGGCACCTTTTGCGACATTTCTCCCCTAGGGTCGTGAGTCTAAGAAGACACTTCCCGCTATAGGTCAGTCAGCCCAAGAAGGGGCACTTTCCTAGGCACCCTATCGATTAGTTAGCTCAAAGGAGCACTTTTCGAATCTATCGATTAGTTAGCTCAAAGGAGCACTTTTCGAATCCATCGATTAGTTAGCTCAAGAGGAGCACTTTTCGAATCCATCGATTAGTTAGCTCAAAGGAGTACTTTTCGAATCCATCGATTAGTTAGCTCAAAGGAACACTTTTCAAATCCATGGATTAGTTAGCTCAAAGGAGCACTTTTCGAATCCATCAATTAGTTAGCTCAAGAAGAGCACTTTTCGAATCTATCGATTAGTTAGCTCAAAGGAGCACTTTTCGAATCTATCAATTAGTCAGCTCATAGGAGCACTTTTGATGACCGATTAGTCAGCTCATAGGAGCACTCTTCGGAAGTATTTTTCCAAATAGTCGCTAGTCTAGTCAGACACTTCTGTTGACAGGTGGCCAGCTCATAAGAGCGCTTCCTAAGATAATCTTCTCTTCAAGGTTGCTAGTCCAATAAGACGCTTCCTATCAATTCTACACTCCTAAGCAATGTTTGAGGTATGTTCTATCGCCAATTAATCAGCCCATAGAGCACTTTTTGGGAGGATACATTACTCTAGATTGTTAGGATCATTTCCTAAGCAATACCAACCATGACAAAAGACTCATGGGATTATCAGCTCCTGGAGCATTTTCTTACTAGAAACCCAATTCCAGATAACCAGCCAAACCAAGGCGTTATCCCTTCCATCAAAAGGCCAAAAATTGCATCTTTCTTGTCTTTGTAGTTAAGTTTTTCAAACTTTACTACAAATAGGGGCAACTGTAAACACCCCATTTTTGCCCTAAGGATTAATTATAATCAATTTCAAATTTTCTTTCAATTTTTCCATATTTTTCCCTAATGTAGCAAAAATATGAAAAATATTCAAAAAATAAAAAATAAATAGGTTAACACATCAATTTTGAAAAATAATTTCAAAAATGGCAATAATAAGGATTAAGTAATTTTTACAAATTTTTTAAATTTCAAAAAATACCAAAAAATAAAAAAAAATCGCATTGCATATATGCAATTTGCAAAATAAATAAAATCACGAATATGGGCTAGCTCAGCTGGTTCGAACCATGGTCAGGCATGCGCACAGAAGGTCTGAGGTCTCGAGTTCAAATCCCCCCGCGTGCGCTCGGCAAATTTTTTTCTTTCTTTTCCCCTAGAGCTGCCACATGGCAGCATGTGATTGGTTGAGAAAACACCTTTCTCGCACGTGATCATGTTCTTCCTCGAGCCCAACGGGAGAAAAATCCGGCAGAAGTTCGACAAGGCCAAAAATGTTGGATTTCTTCAAATCTTTTTGGAGTTCGATCAATCTAAAACCGAATTATCTAGATAAATGACAAGATTACAACAAATCGGTGTCAAATCTGTTGGATAAAATCGAATCAAAAAAACGGAAAAATTTGGATTTCTTTGAATCAATGATTTAAGCTTATCCAGGGGAGTCTTCCGACTTCTATATATAGAGGGTAAAGGTAGCAAGCTATAACACAGATAAAAAGCGAGAGAAAGAGAGAAAAAGGAGAGAATTGGAGCTCGCCGGAGTTGTTCGAAGCCGCGACCGCCGATCAAGTGTTTGGCGACCACCAAGAAGCGTTTCTGAAGCAAACCACCGCCACCGTTAGATTCCTCACCCCCAATAACCTAGGAATCGACACCTCAACTGTTGAAGAAGGCCGCCGAAACGCCGTCAAAAAGCACTCCCAGCCGCCGCATTCGATCGACCCGATTCGACCAACCCGACCCGTGCACTAACCCGGATCCAGGTAAGTCGGATTTTTCGATTTTTTTTAATATTTTATTTATTTATTTATTTGGTTTATTTTATTTATTCCGAATTAATTTATTTACTTATTTGTTATTTGTTATTTATATTTCAATAAATAGAAAAATGTTAGAAATTAGATTGTTTAGGATTTAATGATATAAAAATAAAAATATAATTATAATAATAAAAATAAAAATGTAGAAAATAATAAAAGTATTAGAAAAATAATAATAATAATTCAGATTTTAAAATAGGATAGATAAAAGTCTAGGAGAAATTTTTTTAATAAAAGTAAAAAATTCATAAAATTTTTGAAAAATTATAAAAATCATGAAAACTCATAAAAATTATAAAAAATAATAAAAATTATAAAATTAATAAAAAATTAATAAAAATTTTATAATAGTAGAAATGAGTTGAAAAATAGAAAAAAAATGAATTTTATCACTTAGAAAAATCATTTTCTTAAATAAATTCAAAAATTGATGTTTTTCCTTAAAATTATTATTTTAAAAAAAATCAAATTAAAGACTAGGCTTAGATTTTTTAGAAAAATCCTAAAATGGTAAAAACATAAATCAAAAGAGATTTCACAATTAAAATTCACAAACACACTTAAAGTTTTCAGGAAAAGCGAACTACGGCTTGTTTGCTCCTGAATAGCAAGTACGTAGACACCCATTTAGGGCAACCTTAAAAAGAATAAAAAAATCCTTTTCTTAGAATAATTCAAAAACACAATAAAAAGCAACAAAAATAAAATAAAAGACATTTCTAGAGAGGAAGTAAATTTTAGGAGATTAGGTGGTAACCTTAGGGTTTTAATAGGTTAGCCTCCGAACTTAAAAACTCTGGTTTTCCCTTTTCCTCTTTTCACAAAAATGAGAAGAGAAAATCACGACGACTAGTGGTCCAAATTAAGACTAATCTACTCTACTAGTCTTAATTCAATCTTTCCCAACAAAAAATTGGGTGGCGACTCCAAAACTAAACAAAATTCCTAACTCAAGTCAAGGATCTATATTAGATGAGCATATGGTCTAGTCTAGATCAGATTAGGAATGGGAAATCAAAAATTAGACTCGACAATGATATAAATAGGCGTCCTTAGGGTTTTTCGAGGGAGAATATGATTTTTGGTTGTAAATAGAAACACTTTGAGCGGTGTGAATCTTCTTTGGAGATTTGAGAATATTGAGAATTGATTTTCACTTTATTCGTATTGTTCTTATCAAATTCTTGGTTCCTATAGAATTTGTGGCGAGCATCGTTATTGAATTCTTATAATTCTTTGACCATAGTGATTGATTTATAGAACGTAGTCTCTATCGTTCTATGATTTGATTGTGATTCAATTTAATTTTATTAATCTTGGCATCTATAGATTGATAATTTTATATATATCTTTGATTTTATTCGTTAGTACCAAAATCCAGAAAACCCTAAAAATTTGTGACATTTGATTGTTATTGACGATTTGATTTATGTGAAGGAATTCAAATCTGAATCCGTATCATTTGGTATCAGAGCTTACCGAGTCCGCATCATTTGGTATTAGAGCGAAGGTTGGATTCGTAAGGATTCAGAGCGAAGGATTCGATCAGATCGTGGGTTAAATCAATAAGGTTGTTGAATCTTAACTCAATTGTAGTTTTAATTCAATACTACTGTTGGTTAGGAAATTTGGAAATTTATTTCGTGAATTGTATTGCTGTGAATTGGCGATTGGGCTATAGTTGAGAATTGGGGTTTTGCTGAATTCAGTTGTTGGGTGTTGAATTGCTGTGAATTGGTGTTTGGGGTTGTTGTTGAGAATTGGGTTGTTGGTGAATTTCTATTGCTGACTATTGAAGGGTAAAGATGTCGTCACAAGGAAGTGTTCAAAACAACAACAATAGGAATGATGCTGATAATGGGGTGAGGTTGTGACTAGGGCTGAGTTCAATCAAATCCAAGAAAATCTTAAATTGATTATGGAGAGATTAGAGGCTAGGGATAGAAGAAACCATAGTGGTGCAGGAATTAGGAGGAGACACTCTAGTAGTGAATCTGATGCTAGTAGTGGAAGGAGTAAAAGAGGAAACAATGTTAACAGGCATAAGGGGATTGAAAACATCAAGCTGAAAATTCCACCTTTCACTGGTAGTAGTAAACCAGAGGAATTCCTAGACTGGGTGCCATGGGTTGAGAAGGTGTTTGACTGTTACGAGTGGGATGATCGCATGAAGGTGAAAATGGTGTCTTTAGCATTCTCTGAATATGCTAGTTTGTGGTGGGATAAATTACAAACTGAGAGACGTAGGGCTGATGAGGAGAAAGTGCGTTCATGGGCTTTAATGAAAAGGTTGATGTGACGCAGATTTGTGCTAAACTATTATAAACAAGAGATGCTAATGGAGTTGCAATCCTTGAGGCAGGGTAAGAAGAGCATAGAAGAGTATGTGAAGGAGTTTGAGACACTAGTGGCAAGATGTGATATTAGGGAATCATCAGATGAATCCATAGCTCATTTCATCAATGGATTGAAGATGGACATTACCAATGTAGTGGAACTCCAGCATTATCAGACTTTTGAGGATGTGATTAAATTAGCCAGTCGAGTTGAGCAGCATCAGCGCAGGCGGGATCAGAAATCATATCAACACCATAAGTCAGGTGATGGTGAGAGGGAGAAGAAAAGGAAGGAAAAGGGAAAGGCAGTCGCTAGTGAGGCTATTGACCAAACACAACAAAAGAGGAGTAGGGATATCAAATGTTTTAAGTTTTTAGGACTTGGCCATATTGCTTCTCAATGTCCTAATAAAAGGGTTATGGTCATCAAGGGAGACAAAGTTGAGAGTGAGGAAGAAGAACAGAAGAGTACTGAGGCAGAAGAGGAAGATGAAGACATTATAGCGAGTCCAGTACAAGGAGTCTTGCTAATGGTTAAGCAAGATGAAGTTATTCCTAATCAGAGAGCCAATTTATTTCATATCTAAGGCATGGTGCAGGGGAAGACTTGTTTGATGTGGTTGACACAGGTAGTTGCACTAATGTTGCTTCAGCAAGCTGGGTTACTAAGTTGGATTTACAGGTGGAGTAGCATCCAAGACCTTATGCACTTCATTGGTTGAGTCCATAGGGAACTGTTCATGTACACAAACAGGTTCGTGTTCCATTGCTTATTGGTGATTATACTGACGAAATTGTTTATGATGTAGCTCCCATGGAAGCTACACATTTGATCCTTGGAAGACCTTGGTAGTATGACCTCAGAGCC